>PVHP010043931.1:0-14292 GCA_004024765.1 Zapus hudsonius
TCATTCAGTCTTGGTGGGAATACAAGATGCTACCATCACTGAGCCCCTGCGATGACACTGTGAAGTTTCCCACAAAAGAGCAATTTAAGCCTCATGAATTCTTTATTTCTGGAATTTTCCATGGAGTATTTCTGAACCAGTTGAATACAGGTAAGTACAACAGCCAGAGGAAAACCTTGGATAAAAAGGAACTACTGTATTCTCCCAACAGCAACAGAAATGACACCAGTTTCCCCAATAGAACAGTAACTGGTTTTTCTTGGGCTTGATTTGTGAAGGCGCATGGCCTTGGGCTTGAAGAGTGAGCAGTCCCCTTGGCTTGTGTTCCTCCGTCTTCTCACCACTCATAACCACCTTCCAGACAGATCTCCAGAGAAACGAGCCTTCTTGCAGGAAATCCCACTGCAAGCCCCCAACCCAAGGCCCACTGTAAGCCACGCAGAGTGGCTGGACTCCTCCCTCACCTCGTGCCTCCCTTCCAGCTTCTACCCTCTGACTCTTTGCCAAATTCCCTAGAAGTAACTTGCCCTGGTGTTCCACTTCCCAGCCTCCCTCAGGCTGCCCCACCTCCCTCCTAGCCAGTTCTTAAACTCCCAGCTAGTGCTGAATGTCCAAGTCAAAGGGACACTTTTATTCATGTCCCAGTACCCATGTGCAGCATATCCACTAACCACTCTGCCTTCCGAAGCAGAGATATTTCCCATTTCCATGATCCCCCCCACGCCTGCTCCTCCCCTTCCCATCCAAAGATCTGCTGCTCTGTGACTTCCTGCAACAGCCTGACCTACGTGTCCCTCCCCAGATCTCAGACGTTCTCACTGATGGTCTCTGCACACACTTACTCAGAGCATTTTAACTTCCCACTCACTCTCGTGCTCTTCCTCTATCCTCACAGCTCTTAAATCTGCGCGTCACCCCGGTTATCTCCCCAAGTGCAGAAGAAATTGACAGATCCAGTCTGGGGAGTGATCCAGATAATCCAGAAAGACAAAACACTCAAGATAGCTGAAGGACTGTCCATCTGTCTCTTTCAGAGGGGACTTCTAAGAGCTTTATAAATCCAGCCCAGGATGGAGGCTCACAGGAGGGACAAAGGAGAGTCCCATCTCAAGACCAAACATCGGACCACGGCCCCCACCCCCCGCCCACCAGGATAGCTCACAGCTGTCCCGGGCACATCTGTTTCGGCTTCAGGCACACAAGTGCTCTGTGACCTCTTCAATACCAGCCTGCATCTGTCCTCAGCCTTACTCGGGGGAGGGAGGAGGCTGCTGGAGATACTTTGTAGGGAGAGTCTACTGACTTGAACATTTGCTTTTCCTTAATTAGAACAAATGGAAACCACAGTCGCTGCATCCAACGGAAACTGCATGAAATGCAAGCATGAACAGCATGGGGGACCACAGACTGCTCTTGTCACTGGGTGTGGGAGGGACATCTCGACAAACCCCACAGTGATTGGTGACTCGTGGACACACGTCTCAAATCATTTTGTAAAGCCAGCTATCAAAACCTAGTCATCAGAATGTACTAGAAACTAGGGTGACACTTCGTGTAATATGGATGAAACGACAAAGCCAATCATTCATTCTGAGTGACTAATAATCAAATAAGAAGGTAGGACCTGCTGTAGAAAAATAAAATGTCAAGCAGATGGAAGAATGTTAAAAGAGCAGATAATTTGAGCAGATGATGAAAACAGACAGGACCAGAGAATTTGGGAGAATCTGGCTTCCTAAGGTCAAGTTGGTAAAGTACTTCTGGGCTGTGTGTAGTAGACAGGCTACTTCTCAATCAGTTGTCAAGGCTAAGGACGGACGCCAGCCACAGGCAGAATGGGGAACAACCACGTGTGTGTGCCACCCATGAACGAAGGCTCATCCAGGCCTGAGGGGTGGCTGTGCAGAGGCTGAAGGGATAGGCCACAGGGCCAGAGAACAGTGTCACACATTGATCACAACCCTGACCACTCTTACCTCCAGACTCACATCCCCAGCTCTCTGTTAACACCACATGGATGTCTGCAAGGATTTCTGACACAACATGTCCAGAGCCAAACGTCATCTTCTGGACGAATTCAATCACGCCAGCACCCCGGGAGAACCTGATTCTTCCCACTGGCTTACAACCTGACCTGTGGGTCCTTCCCCAGAAACCCATGTCAGTTCTCATGGATTCTCCCTCCTCACACTGAATCCACCAAGTTCCATGCCCCTGCCTCCACCTCATTCATGCCCCAGTCAACACTGGTCTGCCCTCTGTCCTAACCTCACTTCCCTTCTCATCAGGGTTCCTGGAATCTACCTTCTCCATGGCTGGCAGAATGACCATCTTAAAGCCCCAAGTCTGATGGCTTCCTGTGGCCCTCGAGGTACATTCCAGCCTCCATGGGTGCTGAAGTCTGACCCCAGCCTGCATCTCATTCCTCCCTCCAGCCCTCCAACGCCGCTGCTGTGTGTGGGTTCTGTTCCCAGGGAACACTCTGCTGGCTCGCCATCCTTCCCACACAAGAATCAAGTTCCTTTCATGATGAAATGTGAAAGGGTTTGGCTTATCTCCCCAGAAGGCTAATGTCCCAGCCAACCTTGTAAAATCTCTTGCCCACTTTGAAATTCTTGAAAAGAAATCACCATTCCCAGCCAAGACTCCCTGCCCACATGATTCCTACCCGCATCCCTCCAGCCTCATCCATCACCACAGCTGGACCTGCCCCTTCAGAAGCTGATGCCCCCCCCCCCAAGGGTGGTGGATTTACAGTGCAAGGTTACCCAGTGTGAAAATCTGGGCTTCAGGACAGGAGGGCTGTGACATTTTTACAGCCTCCTCCCCCAAGTCCCGGCATGAATTTGAAGCAACGGGTGGGGAGAACATCTGGTTTCATTTTTTTCATTCATTACCATGGCTCCCATGTGACAAAACCCTTGATCTTGCCAGAGTTCTGGTCCCTGGCTGAATGAATGCGCAGTGAAGACACACTCTGCCAGAGGTCCCGCTTCTCCTGTCTCATCGTGCTCTAAAGAAGCCACAAAGAATAAAAAGATCTCCACTATCTTATTGAAACAAACCATTTTCCTGAGTGGTCACCTGCCAGAAATTAAAGAAGCGAGTTTTGAGAGAATGCAGGGAGAGCTTCCAGGGTTTCTCTTCCGACGGAAGCTGTAGCCAGGACCATGTCCTGGGATTTGGAGTCTTTGGGCAAGATGGTGCTGTGGGCAGTGCCCATGAAGGAAGCAATGCACGGGGCTGTTTCTGACTCATTATACTATTAATGAGTATCCTGACTAAGGTCGCACCAGAAACCATGTATGAAGGTAAGCATCATCGCCTGACTCTCTGCCCAAAGATAAGAAGTCTCAGCACTTGGGAGGCTGAGGTAGGAAGATTGGTGTGAGTTCAAGGCCAGCCTGGAGCTACAGAGTGAGTTCTAAGCCAGCCTAGTGAGCCCCTGCCTCAACCCCCACCCCACCCCAGAAAAAACCAAAGATAAGATGTGATCCTAACAGGGTGTGTATTGCTATAAATGACCTATCTCACTTCAACCTGCCCCCCACCAGATGCCCACCTCATGACAAGGGACTTTCTTTTTGCTACATACGGTTAGAATGCCATGCTGGGGGCAATTCGGAATAGAGTGTCCCTGTCCCTAACTTGTCCCCCTCGTAGCCAGCAGGGATGAGCAGAACAATCAGAAACAACAGGTCCCTCAGAGAATATTCCCCTGTGGGCAACAGAGCATGGCTTCCTCGTCCCTAATTGCTCAGTGCCTCTGCTTCTAGCCAGACCAGTAAACAGTAATCCTTCATCGTCCATGCCCCAGAGCACCCACTGCGAGAAAGAAAGCAAAGCCACGTCTAAACAGAGCATCGCACCACAGCCTATGACGACAGCCAGAGCGGCCAGGCCTGCTCAGTCACAGGCCTCCAGTCCCTTCCTGTCAGGACTCAGTAGGTCCAAGTCTCTGCCGCTCAGCGTCTCTTAGAAGCCTTCCCAGCCTGTCCCATAAACTCCTGTCTCACTCCTCTCCTATCCACACCCGAAACTCTAGTCCAAAGGGTGGCTTGAGGTCTAGGAAGATGGCTCCGTGAGTTCAATGGATCCGAGTTCAATCCCAAGCACCCACGTAAAAAGGCTGCATGCCTGTAACTCCAATGCTGAAGAAGGTAGAGACGGGAGGATCCCTGGAGCTCTAGCTGAAACATGGCGAGTTCCAGGCTTGGGGAGAGAGAGGCTCTGTCTCAAGAAAATGAGGCAAAAGCGGGCAGAGGAGGACACCAGATGTCTTCCTCTGGCCTCCACATGAACACATATGCACATACACACACGCACACATGTACACATGCACACACATACATGCTCACACACATAAGAACCACCTGTTAATATCAACAATGATTTTTTTTAAAAAAATCTTATTGGGCTGGAGAGATGGCTCAGCAGTTAAGGCACTTACCTGCAAAGCTTAAAGATCCAGGTTTGATTCCCCAATACTCACGTAAAGCCAGATGCACAAAGTGGCGTATATATCTGGAGTTCGTTTGCAGTGGCTGGGGGCCCTGGGGCACCCATCCCTCTCGGTCTCTCTGCTCTCTATCTCTATCTGCTTGCAAATAAGTAAATATTTGTAAAACCTTTTTATTGACAGTTTTCATATGTGTGCATGGTGTATTTTGGTCAGACTCTCCCATGACCTTTATTGGTTCCGATCCCCCTTCCACGAAGCCTCTTCTTCGTTCCACCCAATTCCTCTTCTCTTTTGAGGTTTTCCCCCTCCTCCACATCACCCATGACCATACGTTGATGGGCCCATTAGTGTGCAGGTTTGATGTGGCTAATGCTAGCAGCTCTGAGGTCATGAACGCATGTAGAAGACCATGTTCCATAATACTCCTGCACGTCCTTTGTCTCTTACCTTCTTTCTGCATCTCGTCTGCAATGTTCCCTAAGTCTTGGAGGGGGAGATAGAGATGTCTCTACTGTCACTTATTCTCAGCACTTTGAAAGTTTCAAGTCTCCTCTGGGTCATTGTCATAAGAAGAGGCTTCACTAACCAAAAGTGAGAGCAGCATAAACATAAATATTTAGAGAATAATTTGATGGGCAAACATCCATTTAGTCAAACAACACTTGTAGCTTCCCTTTAGGGACTATGATCTTCCCAGCCGTAGGCTTTTTGGCTAGGTTTTCAGTACCAGGCATGAACTCTCTCCCATGAAGTTGGGCCTCAAACCCAGTCAGAAATCAGTGAGTTCCCCCATAACAGTCATACCACTATTGCACCAGTGAGCACATCTTGCCTGGCTGACTGGTTGAGTAGCTCACAAGATCCACTGCTGGTTAAGATTGCTGATGACTGTTCTCCTCAAGCTACCTGCAGGGCACCGTGACAGCTCGCCAGAAGAGATGCCTTCTGCTTGGTTCCAGCTCTATTTCTCAGCGCTCTGTAACAAACGTCTCAAGCGGCATCCTCGGCATTAGGGTTTTAGCATCTAGTACTGGTGGGAAAACAAGAGCATTGGCAACATTGTGTGTTTGGGAGCCTCAGGAGCATCCCTGACCCACAGCTCACTGGGGATGTTCCGCCTCTAGTGCTAGGGTTTTCCTGTAACAGCCGATGACGTCTGAGAATAACCACTTCTTACTGAGAAGTTGCTAAGTGCTATGAGCTCTGCGAAGCATGGAGAGCCATGACATCAACTAATTCTGTGTGTAACTAAAGTGGCTACTATTATGTCCAGTCTTGAGAATTCGAAACTGAGGCACATGAATGAAGGTCTGCCCACAGGCGGTTAATTCTGCTAGAGGTAACCATGGAGCCAGGCATAACCCACAAAGCACTGCTTATTACCCAGCTATGGTATAAGTGCCTTTTCCCACGGTTGAAGCTTGGGGTCACTCTCTGCCACCCTTTACCAAGGTCATATTATGGAAGTCCATTGCTTACATGCTTAGAACCCCCACAACAGCACACGGATTCACATATACACCACGCCACACATGTAGCATGTCCTGAGTAGACACTTCCTCAGACAAATGACATCTCTTTCGCATTGTCCGCAGCTGAGACACACTGCGATCGTTTCCAAATCCTGTCAATTACCATAACATCTCAAACCTGTGACCCATTCTGACTGTTGGGGTTAGATTCCAACCCTTTGCCTTTCCACCCAAATCACAGTGTGTTGTTTGAAAACCTCTAGCTGCTTCACACACCTTCCTTTGAAAGGTGAAGTCCATTTACCCTTGACCGTGACCTAGACTTAATGCGCTCCTCTAGTTCACAGTGTGACTGAAGTAATGGAATGTGACTTCCGAGGTCAGGTCATAAATCACGCTGACACTGTCACCTTGCTCTCATGGATCCTCCATCCTGGGGTGAGCCAGTCACCCGTCATCAGGACAAACAAGCAGCTGTGGTTGGGTTATTTCCTCTGGTGAATGCAAACATAAGAAACACAAGCAGAAGGTAAGAGTGAGAAAGATGGATGAGAGGCATTCGCAAAAGCACCGTCTCAACTAACAAACACGAAGAGGCTCTCATGGGGAAATATCCACATGCTCCTATAGGAAAGACTCCCCAGCCACGAGAGATGGCACCCTGCTGGGCATGCTCAGTTCAGGTTGTTTTCTTCCTGCGTTGGCATATTTCCAAAAATGTAGGTGCAGAGCCTCTGGGTGGAGGATTTGGTATTATCCCCAGCAGAGGTTACTCTAAGTCTCTTCTAAAGAGTGAGTCAGGATAAATTGGAATTGGTGATATTAGCCGATTCCTTGTGTGTCTTTGGAGGTCCAAAACAAACAAGCACCCCAACTTTGCGGGAGCATTGAGAGTCATTTAAAGTGTATCAGCTGCTCCCCTCCCCCATAAGCCCCTAAGATCACCTGCCTATCAGTGAAGCCTATGGCAGAGCGTAGCTAGTGACCCATCAACAACTGTCACCAATCATGAGAGTGAGCCACTGAGAAATGGCTTCAGTCCCTGGCAAGTCTTCCAGAGCTTAGTCGCCTCCAGGGTCTTCATGGCAGCCTCCTGGGAGCCCCTAGACCAGCACTTCTCAGCCAAGCACCCCTTGGATTCCTCCTGTGGTGGTTTGATTCAGGTATCTCCCATGAACTTAAGTGTGTTGGATGTTTGATCCCCAGCTGAGGGCAGTTTGGGTTTTACAACCTCGCTGGAGCTGTGTTGTTGGGGTCGGACTTATTGGGGTTATAAGCCAGTTTCCCATTGCCAGTGTTTGTCACACCTTCCTGCCGCTGTTTGCAGTGCTGTGGTGGAGGTGATGTCCAGCCTTCTGCTCATGCCATCGTTTTCTCCGCCATCATGGAGCTCCCCCTTGAGTAAGCCAAAATAAACCCCTTCCTCCATGAGATGCTTTTGGTCAGGTGTTTTGTCCCAGCAAGGAGAAAGCTGACTACAACTCTCTTTTAGAAGCATTCTGCTATGTAAGCCACTGTGCTCAAGTAATGAATGTATTGTGCATCTGTGCAAACCGAGCCTATATCCCTTCCCCCATGTATCACAGCCAGAGCTCATCATCTCTGACTTAGAACTCCTTTATGGCTCTCCACCACCTCCCGAGGAACAGTGACACTCATTGACATGGCATCCGGGGCTCTTCAGGGTCTGGCCTTGGCCTCCATTCTCAATAGTGCACTTGGCTCTCTCTCCTCTGGCAGCCCAGAACACCTTTCATATCTGAAGCTCCTCACCCAGAGAGTCTCCTTAAGGTGTCAGATCGCGCTCCTCGGAGTCAGGCTGACCTGCTATCTACACACTCACTGATGTTCACGAGTGCCTCTCCCGATGCACACCAGGATTGTCTCTGGAACCGTCGCCTTCCACTAGAACAGAGCCAGGCTCCTGGGAGGCATTCCAACAGCAATTTGGATGCAAGACAAAATAAAATGAATAGAAAAACAATGATGGAAGATTGATTCAGTAGCAGCCACTGACCGAATTACAGAGCACAATTCAAGCAGACGTTCTCTGACTCATCGCGATCTTGCTGTGGAATCCAAGTCTGTTTCTGGAAGCCGGGAGGCTGAAACATGAACTCTAGCTGTTTTATATTTTCCCAGAGAACATCCCAGTGGATCGTATGATGCCCCAGGGAGGGTCTACTTCCCCTGTCTCCCACAAAGCCCTGAACCCAAGGCATCTCCCAAGGTAGACCTGACCCCTCAGCACCATTTGAATTTGTAACACTGAGATTTCAGGTTCAATGTCCATGTGTGGAGTGTGTCTATGTGAGCATGGATGTATTTGGAGGGGACAATAATGGCATGCTTACTACAAGGATATCTGGGGAACATTACTAACTCCACAATCTTGACCTTGTTTGCTTAAATGCTTTGTTATGGCTGTTTGTTCATTTATTTATTGTTTCCTTTTTAGTTGCATTGTTTGTTGTTTTTATTTTCATGGAATACAGAGGGATAATTTTATACATGTAAACCAAGTGCAATGATAAGTCAGAGCAATTAGCACTTCCATCTCCTAAACAGTGGCCATTTATTTTCTTAAATTTTTATTTATTATTTATTTGCAAGCAAAGAGAGGGAGAGGGAGAGAGAGAGAGAGAGAGAGAGAGAGAGAGAGAATGGGCATGTCAGGGCCTCTTGCCACTGCAAACTAACTCCAGACCCATGTACCACTTTGTGCATCTAACTTTACATAGGTCCTGGGAATCAAACCTGAGCGGCCAGACTTTGCAAGCAAGCACCCTAACCCCTGAGCCATCTCACCAGCCCAACAGTCATCATTTCTTTGAACTTTGAACTTCTCTCTTCTACTTATTTGTTGTTCTTTTAAGACAAAGCCTTCCTGTGTAGCCCAGGCTGGCCTGGAACTTATTATGTATACCAGCTGTCCTTCAACTCAAGCAATCCCCCTGCCTCTGCCTCCTGAGATTAAAGGCAAACTGGAACTCTTGTAGTTCCTTATGAAAGAATCACAAAGCTGTAAAGCACAGTCACTCTGCAGGACATTGGGACCTCTTCCTCCTACCTTAGTGTGTCCAAATTCTCTCTCCCGTTCCCTCTCCTTCCTAAGTGTTCGCGACCACAAGCCTTCTTCTATGGAGTCACTATTTTACGATTCTACATAGGAATGAGATCATGTATGATGTGTCTTCCTGGGCCTGACTCATTTTACCTATGATATCCTCCAGCCCTATCCACATTGTAAGCCATGCGCCTCTACCCCTTTTAATGGTCGATGTCCCATTGTGTCTGTATTTTCTTTACCCATTCATATATTGGGAAGATCTCTTTTTCATTGGTGTTTCCCTGGCCCTTTGTTTCATTCATGGGGTTCTCTATGTCTCCTCATCAGAGTTTCTACAGGGCTGGCTCCTTTAGACCACTGAGTCCTCCTGGCACCACCTCCTCAGGGACTTGTTTCTTCCCCATCAGGAGCCCTTCTTTCCTGTGTAAGAGAGGCTGCAGCAAGGAACTTGGATGGGGTGAAAGAACACCTGATACTGAAAACATGAAGAGCTCTCGTTTCTGCATGGGAAGACCTGTGATGGGGTGGGGGGTCCTTTCTCCTTCAGCTCTTCTCCTGAAAGGACTGCATACAGGTTTGTCCCTCTCTGGGAAAAGAATCTAGGATAGCCTAGATGTATTCAAATGGTTTGCTTTCTTCTCAAGTGTTTGTCTAATTCCCTTTAATCGACAAAAACGGAGCTTAAATATTAGCCACTTATCATTCTTACCCAAGCGTTTCACCTTGAGACAAAGGGGTGGCTTTTGGACCCTAGGATGAGGAGAAGAGGGTGCTAACCTCTCTGGGTTAGGCCGGCTTCCTTTCCTCACGGCTGAGCCTCTGGAGGAAGGCAGAGGAGGAAGTTCTTAGCTGAGGACCACTGGCAGCAATATTGGAAGTGACAACCACAGTTATTCATCCTAGCAAGCACCAAAAGCATCTCTATAGTGCCTAGATATTGGTGCCCCATCTTTGAAGCTGGTGTCCCTGGCATCACTTAATTGTTCATTATTATTATTGCTATCATTATTCTAATGATAGGAATAGAATCCAGGGCCTCAGTAGGGTAGGCAAACACCCTACCACTGAGCTATACCCCCAGCCTTCTTTTTACTTTTATTTTGAAGCAGGGTCTCACTAGTTACTCACACTGGCACTTGAAGTCACCCGTCACCCAGGCAAAGCCTTTCATTAGTGATCCTTCAGCTTCAGTCGCCAAGATAGTCGAATAATAATCCCATATCACCAGGCCCGGCTTGCCTCACACGGTTCTTCACTTTATTAGGGACTATTTCAGTTTTATTGTTGGCTTTTCTCCCTGTCCCCATTATGATTTGATATTTCTTGATAAAGTTCAAGGGTAAAGACAAAATCAGTGAGATAACCAGCTGCAGCCCCTCCCAGGCAGCTCTATTCTGAGCCAGCATCGCTGGTGCTGTGGTAAGCTGGCTCCACGCGGGGGTGAGGGGTGGGAGGGAGCCCTGATGTGGCGCTTCCCAACTTCCCTGGTATAAATTGTAGGATGGCTAATGATCTGGCAAGTTGCTTGGGGTGAACTTCAGGGGGAGAGCATTTGCTGGGCCCCAGGTTCAACCCATAGCACCTGAAAAGGAAAAAAATCACCCAAAAGACCCACATAAGGGGCTGGAGAGTTGGCTCAGAGTTAAGGCTCTTGCCTACAAAGCCTAATGACCCAGGTTCAATTCCTCAGTACCCATGTAAAGCCAGCTGCACAAAGTGGCACATGCATCCGGAGTTCATTTATAGAGGCTGGAGGCCCTGGTGTGCTCAATCTCTCTGTCTGTCTCTCTTCTCTCCATCTCTCTCTCTTGTTTCAAATAAATAAATAAAACACTTTTAAAAAGAAATAATAAAATTGAAAAAAAAATTATAAAAAAGACCCACAATAAACCAGTTGCTTATGTCACTTCCCCATTGTGCCCATGTTCCTGATGTTACTATCTGGGCTCCCACCACAACCCCTAACAACAGAGAAGAAAGACAAACACTAGAAGACTTTTTTTTTATTGTTCTAGAGGAAATCTGAAGCATTAAAAAGAAACCTACAGAAAAGTGTATATGAAAAATAGCTGTAATCATGAACAAATTATTCCATTCTATGAGAAGGATATTAATGGCGCAGCCTGACCTACCTGCCTTGGGTGTAGGGCAGGCAGAATTTACTGATGGCTGAGACCTAGATCCTAAAATGCTGCCTTTCCTCTGGTATGGTAAAAAAAATAAAGCAATTCACGGAGGAGCTTTGTAATCTTCATGCAGACATAACTGCCCAAACTGAGTGTGATAAGCAGGTTAAGAGATACACCTTCCACAGAAGAGTTCTGAGCAAAGCCAGGGGTGGGCTCGGCTTAGACACGACAGCCGGACCAGCCCCATCCAGCTGACAGATCCAAGCACTTCATCTAGGCAGATCTGGAAGGCCAAGGCTTCTGGAGCCTAACCTGGCTCCAGCTCGAAGCACAATCACATACCTGGACCTGTCCCAGATCAACTGGAAATTTCAAGGCTTGGCCAGGTATGAGGCTATAGAGAAAGCCAAAGATAAAACAAGTATGCTGTGCCTCACCCCACACACTCTCCAAGATGTGAACCACATCCCAGCCTGGCCAAAGGAAAGCTAATAGGATTCAAAAAGAAAAGAAGATGCAAATGACTTGAAAGACCAGCTTCTGGTCCTGCTGGAGACTGGCTGGGTGCTACGGCCCCTCCAGACCTGGGGAGGCTGTGCAGCATTGCTGAAGCACATGGTGCATGTGGACGAGACCAATCAGTAGTTTCCTGGCTTGCTTGTGAAACATTCTCTAGGTGAAAAGACCAACCTGCCTCCTTCTTCAAAATACCTCTTCCTGGAGGCAGGCAGCTGAATTCCCTAGTGACAGGGTCTCAGAGATTTACTGGGTGCCATCGGTAAGCACCCAGGTTCACAGGCCCACAGATCCTAGAACATGAAGCCAAGAGGATGGATTGAGGGCTGGAGCGATGGCTCAGGGGTTAGGTTGCTTGCCTGCAAAGCCGAAGGACCCAAGTTTGATTCCCCAGTACCCACGTTAGAGCCAGATGCACAAGGTGGTGCATGGGTCTGGAGATCGTTTGCAGTGGCTGGAGGCCCTGGTGCACCCATTTTCTCTATCTGCTTCTCTCTCTTTCTTTCTCTCTTATCTCTCTCTCAAGTAAATAAATAAATAGAATATTTTTTAATGGGGATTGATATTGCTTAACATGCCAGAGTTAGACTTGGCATATGAATGAACTCGGGTGGGGAGTGGGCAGCAGAACTCAGGCTTTGCCAGTGGGAAAGGTTCTGCAGAGATATAAGGCGCATTGAGAATAAGAGCCTAGGAAAGATTGCTCCGATGGCCAGTGTTGAAAACACAAATTGGAGACCATGAGGAATGGTAGGAAGGATTTTTGCTCTGGTTTCAATGTGAAGTTGAGATGTTGAAAAGCATCCCCAGGGTAGCAGTGTGTGGGCAGGTAAGTCCTGGTAGAGGTGAGTCAGTTAGTTCGCAGGGGAACGGGCTCTCCCCACTTTCACACTCACCCTCTCTGACGCTCCCACTTTCCACCACTGGATGATTCTCATCAGACGCTGGCCCTTTGACCTTGGACTTTGCAAGCCTCCAGAACTGTAAGAAAAGAATTGATTTTCTTCATGAATTACCTAGCTATGACAACACAATGCAGGCAGACATCTTCAAACAGACATGATAGCAGAGTACAGAACATTGATCCTAGAGAGACTGACAGCCCTCGGGGTACATGGCTCCTCCTCTCTGTCCTCTCACCCCAGCCATGAGTATGGACACCCTTGTGGATCCGCCTCTGGAAGATTAGTTAGAGGGAAGTCATGTGCACCTCCGCCAGGCTGCAGGCCCATGGGCCTGTCTCCACAGTGGGTGCTCCAGAGCGGAGGATGTCTGGTTTTCTTCGTTACCATCTCAGTCATAAACACTGGTCTTATACAAGGGAGAATCCTGCAGCTGAGCAGCTGGTCTCACAGGTCCTTGTCCAGGCAGGAAACCCGGCACCCACACATGCTTGCTGGGACCTGTTGGGAGGTATCATTTGCCCCTCTCAGTAACACAAAGGCCATTAGGCTGTGGTGAACCACCCAGGTCAGAACCAGAGTGGGCTGGGGCTGCTCTCCCATGCCACCTTCCCTCATCTGTGGCTCCTTAAGGAAGGTCTTTCATATCCTAGGGTCACAGGAGTTAGTCAAACTATGGAGGACTGATAGCGATGAAGGACCAGATCACGAAATAACATGTAGGCCTGAGCATGAAGCATGCCAGGTCTCAGGTAAGGAACCAGTGCCGGAGCAGGGGAGCATGGAAAATGGTTTACTCTAAAAATGTGTATTCTGCTCAAATATACAGAGGGTGCCTGAGGCGGTGGACTTGCTGAGTTCACAAGGGGCACGGCAGCCCACCGGTAATGCCGGTGCTTGGGAAGCAGAGACAGGGGATCCCAGGGGCAAGCTGGCTAGCTAGGCTAACAAAAATGGTGAGCTCTGGGTTCAAGTGAGGGTGACGGAGGAAGCCAGACATCCGAAATCAACCTTGGGCTTCCACACACATGCACCCACACACATAAGCATGCATACCACAAACACATACATGGAAAGGTTGTATCCGAACCATCGAGGGATGGGAAATTAGCTCAGGAGAAGAATGTGTGCCTAGCAGACACAGGCCCTAGGTTTGGTCTCTAACACAAGAAGAAGAAACCAGAGGGACACTGTCTCAGAGGACAGCATCTGCTGCCAGAAGCACTGGGCCATGTCGTGTCCTGCACAGCTTCCCAGACCCTCTTGGTGGCACTGCGGAAGGCGGCCAGCTGATAAGGACACTGCAACTGTGCCTGTTTCTCCTCAGCAGCTCTCTTCGACGTCACTAGGCACCAGAAATGGAAACAGAAATGGCAGTTGCTGTAATGAAAGCAGGTGGTGGGATGTGTCGGGGGAGGAGGGAAGGAATTAGTTATGTGGCCTGAGAGCCACAGCGTGGACATGTCAGTGGTGTGTGTGGGTGTGCTCTGTGTTAGCTCTGGAGCTGTAGGCAACAGGCACATATGGTGCTCATGCAGCACACACACACACACACACACACACACACACACACACACACACACACACACACATATGGCCAATTTGTCATGTCCTGAGGACTAACCAGAGAAGAAGCAATGAAATGCTGATTGAATGCTGCATGGAGGAAGGTGCATGGAGGAAGGTGCATGGAGGATGGTGCATGGAGGAAGGTGCATGGAGGAAGGTGCATGGAGGAAGT
>PVHP010043932.1:0-14306 GCA_004024765.1 Zapus hudsonius
ATTAAGGCTGCCTTAATGTTGCGAGTTTAGGGGTCCTTGTGTCGAAAATCCTTGGTTTCTGTCTCATTGGCCTATCCTGTGTTGATTGAATGGCTGTGGTTATAGGTCCCTTGTTCATCTGTCATTGTCTGCTGGATTCCCTATGGATCCTCCACGATATGACTGTGGTGGCTCCTCTCTTGCCAGGATCTGGGTCATCAGCCTACGGTGGGTTGGTAGGGTTCCTCACTTTATCTTTCACAGGGTAAAATGACCTGCCCATCCCAGACTTCTATCCCTAGTCAGTGAAGCAGGACAGAAGGGTGAATCCTGGGCTAGATGGAAGAGGCCAAACCTTTAGGGGCTGCCAGTGAACAGGGTAAGCCCCCAGGCTGGCTAGATCTGCAACCAGTGAGACCTTGAGAGCCCCTGCTGTGTGGGCTCTGGACACTTGAAATGTAGCTAGCAGGAACTAAGATGTGTTGTAGGTAGAAAGACACAGATTCCAGAGAGTCAACAGGAAAAAGGTAAGTTAATTTTATTTAATTTTTAGCTTTTTCCCCCCCAGTGGTGGGGATTGAGTCCAGGGACTTTTGCATGCTAGGTAAGTGCTCCACCACTGAGCACCCCTCAGCCCAAGAAGGCAATTAAAAACTACTGACTACATATTGAAATGATAAGGTGTGGGACATTGGTGGTGTTCACCACATTTCTCCTGGAGATACCCCGTAAATCCTTTAAGCTTTGGGCAGGGACGGTGGCCGTTGATTGGGATCATGTCTCCTGGTTGAATATGGTGCCTGGTATGGAAGAGAATTCTGCTGTTCTCCCTGCATGCAAGACGCGAAGATACCCAAAGAAAAGAAAATGAACGCACACACACACACACACACACACACACACACACACACACACACACACACACACACAAATGGGCTACAGCTCAGGCAATTCATACCCTCCACCACATAGACTGTTCCAGAAATCCCACTGAGGAGGATCCTTAGTGGGTTGGGGCCAGGGAGAAGGGAAATGGGGGTCCCAACACAAGACTTGTTCATACTGAGTGTCTAATTAGTAACAATAAATAAATTAGAAAGTAGAAAATGAGGTGAATGATGGAAGAAACAGTGGCCACCAGGTGGCGACAGGTCTCCGCTCTTAGCCAAGCGAGGCGGGTTTCCATCAGCGATCCTGAGAGGTGGAGGTGCCTGGCCATAGTCACCTCCCCTTAGCACCGGGACCCTCTTCCTCCTAGGGCTTGCCGTCAGGATTCTGGGGGCTCCGTTTGTGTGAGGGCCGTGGCAGGTCCCTGGGAGTGGGCTTCTCCCTGGACTGAGGGGCAGCTGAGAAGCCAAGAAGGCACTCAGTGACCTGGCCAAGGTCACTTTCGGTCGCAGAGGCCGGTCCTTTCGTCCTATTACCTTCCTGCCTCTGTCACATGAGCGTGGAGTGATAATTCACCAAAAATATTGAACTTTTGCGGGTGTGGTGGCTCATGCCTTTAATCCCAGCACTTGGGAGGCAGAGTTAGGAGGATGTCATGAGTTTGAGCCAACCTGAGACTCCATAGTGAAAAAACCCTGCCTTGAAAAACCAAAAAGAAATAAAGAAAAAAAATCTAAATATTAATCTTTATTTTATTAAAAAATAAGATGTCTATTCTAAGTTTGTCACATTTCTCCATCATTGGGCCAGTGACCTCCTTGGATAGTGGGCTTTTTGGAGAGCTGACCTCAGCCTGTTCATTCCGGGTAGGTTGCCCTGCTCCTAGAGTGTGCTCTTGGGTCTTAAGTATTAATGCACATTTCTGTTCAGTGTCCTGCCATTTTTCTCAGGAGGGGCGCCACTCACAAGTTCTATACCTTTGAGCCCTGTCCCTGAGAGAGGAACTGTGTGTGTGTGTGGGGGGGCAGTGGCAGCACAGGACTTGGGTTGTGTCCCTACTAGTCACTCCTAGATGCTGGGACAAAAGCTCACCTGTCCAAGGGGCCCATCCTGAGGGCTGTAGCTTTGGGGTTTCTGTTCTGTGCCCAGTGGCCTCAGCTGCAACTTGGGGTCAGAGCATACACACACATGCTGTCGGGGTGAGTTGGGGGAGCTGAGATCTGCTGGTGTAGAGGTCAGGATGGGCACTCGGGGCCAGGGAGGTGGCTCAGCAAGTGTGAGGCCCTGGCTTTGATCCTCAGTATGGAAAACAAGCAAAAGAGAATTCTTAGAGGCCAGTGGGTACCAGGTGGGTATGAATCAATGTCGGGTTGGCTGGAATACAAGGGAGAGGGCTGGAGGAGTCACTGCCAAGTAGCTCCTACCTGCCACTATGGCTCCGAAATTCCACCCGTAATCCTTTATGGAGAAAAAGTCCGATTCTGCTGCCCTTCAGGAAACCCAAGGCAGAGGGGTGGGAAGGTGAGTAGCCAGTGGGCCAAGAGCGAGCAGAGAAATAGGACTGATCAGCTTCTCCAGGCTGGGGAGAAGGCTCGGTGGATAGAGGACTTGGGTTCCATCCTCAGAACCCATGTACAAGTCTGGGTATGGTTGTGCATGCTTATAACCCCATCACTGAGGGGGACAGAGGTGGGGTGTCCCTGGTCAGCCTGAAAAAGTGGGGAGCATTGGGTTCAGTGATAGATTCTGCCTTAGGGAAGTATGGAGGAAGGGTGATAGAGGACACCCCATGGTTTCCTCTGGCCTCTGCATATGTGCCCATGGGGGGCATGCACATCTGTACACACAAGTGCATACACCACATGTGTACACACACACACATCAGGTTCTCAACTTCAGGGAATAGATACAGGGTAGGAATAGTGTGTGTGTGCGGGGGGGGGGTCTTTTCTGAGAATAGGCAGACCTCTTTCAGGAACTTAAGCATCTGTTGCTACCGGTCATGGTGTCTTTAGCTTTGAAGAGAGGAGACCAGGTCAACCTTGTATTCATTTCTCAATGATTCATGTGTCTGCACACCTCTAGAGCTGAGTCCATCTGACCCAAAGCTGAAGGTCACAAAGGGAACAGGCACAGCTGAAGACAGCATCCCAGCCTTTCACCAGGTTCTAATCACCCTTGGATTCTTCTTGCTTTCAGGTCCCTGAGAAGCAACCTAGCCCACCATTACAATCCTCACCAGAGCCGTCCTCATAGGAAGTCAGGGGAAATGAATAATGTGTTACCCAGCTGGGTGAGCCCCCAATTAGTGAATTTAAATCCACTCAGAGCAAGTGATGCCAAAGGGTTTATTTAGGTTTCTCTCTGGTAATCCTAAAACTGCGACATATTTCCTAACTCCTTCTTTTGTCGTAGCACATAGCAAGTGCTATTTGAGGAATTACTTCATTTTATGTCATTGCATTAACTCACCTTTTTGGGGGGGTTTTTCGAGGTAGAGTCTCACTCCAGCCCAGGCTGACCTGAAATTCACTCTATATTCTCAGGCTGGCCTCAAACTCACAGAGATCCTCTTACCTCTGCCTCCCAAGCACATTAATTCACTTTTTAAAGAATGTTTTTTATAGTTTAATTTTCATACACAGTATACATGATGTGTTTCAATCATGATCCCCTTCCATTATTTTTTTCTGCTTCCCATGTCCTTTGCACGTAACCCCTTCTCTTCTATCTACTTCTTCTAGTTTGATGTCTTTTTTCTTTCCTCCATTAAAAACTTTTAAAAAACGAAGTTGTATATATATTTGAGAGACAGAGAGACAGAAAGGGGCAGACAGAGTGTGAGTGTAGACACACCAGGGCCTCCAGCCACTGCAAACAAACTCCAAATGCATATGCCACTCTGTGCGTCTGGTTTTACGTGGGCACTGGGAAATCGAACCTGGGCCGTCAGGCTTTACAAGGAAGCGATTTTAACCGCTGGGCCACCACTCTAGCCCCCATTAAAGACTTTTCATTGACAATTTTCACACACGTACATGATGTATTTTGATCACAATCTCCTCCTATTACCTTCCTTCTCTTGCCCCCTCTCCTCCAGTCTCTTTCCACTGGTCCCCTTCTTTTTTTTTCAACTGGTCCTTTTTCTATTTTATTGTCTTCCCCCTCCTCCACCATCCATGACAGAATGTGGATGGGCTCAATATTGGTAACAGTAGTCACTGAGGTCATGAATGCATTGGCTACGTCGTGTCTGGAAGACAGAGTTTCACAGCACTTCTCTCCAGCCTGTGGCGCTTACACCTTCTGCTCGCTCTTCCACAATGTTCTCTAAGCCTCAGGATGCTGTGATAAAGTGGTCAACGCTCACCTGATGATGTCAATTTTCTCTTTAGACTTAGATTAAGAAGAAGCATTTAAGCTGGGTATGATGGCGCATGTCTTTGATCCCAGCACTCAGGAGGCAGAGGTAGGAGGATCGCCATGAGTTCCAGGTTAGCCTGGGCTAGAGTGAGAGCCTGCTTCATAAACAAACAAACTAACTAACTAACTAACTAACTAACTAACTAATTAACTAACTACAAACAATAAGTGTTTAATGAAAAATGGCACAAGCTGCAGTTAAAAGAGTCTCTCTGAAGGAAATCAGTAGAAGTGTGGTTGGAGGCGGCCTCTGCATGTGCACACATGAGTGTGGGCATCTGCACACATGTGCACACTGCATGTGCACTAACACCGTAAGCAGCCATAAATCTAGAGCCTGCGTTACTGGCTCTAAGCAGATTCCTACAAACCTGCATGGGGAAAGTGAGATCCTGCGGGGGAAATCACTGGCCTGCAGAGCTTCTGTCCCTGGAGAGATAGATGGACAAGTCTGAAGACAAGCTAGAACCAAGCCCATACTGCTTCCTCGAGGGCATCAGAAGGATGGGAAGAAAACTGGGTAGTGGGCTCCCAGGGGATCCATGCTGCTATGTGACACTGTGCTTGCTTCCCAGCACCACCTGCAAGCCTTGGGGCACCACCAGAATCCTGCACTGAGGCACAGTGCATTAAGACCTTGACCTTGTCCCTTACCTATGGGTTAGGCTACTCTGAAGGTGGTTATCAGCGTGGATGCTTAGGAGTTAGTGACTCGCTGCAGGACTGGGTCCCAGGAGATGTAGCGTAGGTGGGAATGCTGGGTAGCAGAACCGAGGCCAGTGCCAGCATCTGGGAGGAAGTGGGAGGTGCTTGGGTCTGGAAGGGAAATACTGAGTTTGGGGTCTCCATGGCTTTAGTAGCAACTGGAATCAAACTTGTGGTGTATATGGGGTAGACATGACTTCCCTCTTGCATTCTGCTTCCAGTGAACTCAACCCTGAGCGATGGCACCCTGGAGAGGGGTCTGGATTAGACATGCTCTGGGGCACCGTTACAGGTGGGTGTGGGCTTCTCTGGAGTGGGAGGAGGGGCAGGCTTTTCCTTCCCTTCTTGTCCCCTCCCTCCTTCCCTCCCTTCTTCTTTCTTTTATTTTTCATGTGTGTATGGTCACACCAGGGCTTCTTGCCACTGTAAACAAATGCCAGATGCATGCATCATGTTTGCATCCAGCTTTATATAGGTGCTGGGGAATCAAATTCCGGCAGGCAGGCCTTGCAAGCAAGCACTCCTAACCACTGAACCATCTTCCTCACCTGTGAAAAGTCTTCTTCACAGGGGACTTCCTTGCCCTTGAGCTGTGCAGTTCAAGACTGCTTTCTCAGGGTGACTTCCATTCTTCCTCCTCCCCATCCCTTTGAGGACACATTAATTATCCATATCCAAACACACCTTCCATCAATGTCTGTACTGCCTGGCACACACAGAAGCCATATGTCATGGTTTGATCCAGGTGTCCCCCACAAACAAATGAATGTGTTCTGAATGATCAATCCCCAGCTGATTTGCTGGAGCTGTGTTGTCGGGGGTGGGTTTATGGGATTATAAACCAGTTTCCCCTTGCCAGTGTTTGGCACACCTTCTTGCCACTGTTTGCTTTGCAGTGCTGTGGCAGAGGTGATGTTCACTCCTCTGCTCATGCCATTGTTTTCTCTGCCAGGATGGAGTCTCCCCTCGAGTCCATAAGCCAAATAAACCCTTTCCTCCACAAGCCGCTTTTGCTTGGGTTCTTTCTGTGCAGCAACTAGAAAGCTGACTACAACACCATAGCACAGGACCAGATTTTTGCAAGAAGAAAGTTTTACTACTCAGTCAACTGTGGCAAGGACGGCAGGAGCTGGTAGAACAGAGCTCAGATCTCCTCCCTGTGTGTAGGTGGTGGTGAGGAAACTGTGCAATTGGAGGCTTTAGGAAGGGGAGCTTTAGGGTTCTTCTGTACAGGTGCAGATGGTCTGCACACCTCTTCACAGTTGTGCTCTAGGGATTGCGAGTTTCTGATGTAAAAAAGGTCATTAATGGGGGGAACTGGGGAGCTAGATTAATTGGTAAATTGTATTCAAAACGGTCGTTGATGAGGGTCAGGATTAGGGAGATGGCTTAGTTCATAAAGTGCTTGCCTCGAAAGCATAAGGATCTGATTTTGAGCCTCAGAACCTATATTAAAAAAAGAAAGCTTCATTTAGGTAGTACATGTTTGTGATGACTGTGCTGGGGAGATGGAGACAAGAGGGTCCCTGGAGCTCCCTGGCTACCAGTCTAGCCTACTCGGTGAGCTACAGGCCAGTAGAAGACCTTAGTTACCTCAAAAAAGGAGGGGGGGTTGGAGAGATTGCCTAGCAGTTAGAGGCACTTGCTTGCAAAGCCTGAAAACCTGATAGCCCAGATTCAATTCCCCAGCACCCATGCAAAGACAGATGCTCAAAGTGAGTTTGTTGGCAGTGACAGGAGGAGGCCCTGGCATGCCCAAACTCACTCTCTTTTTGTCTGCCTCTTTCTCTCTGTCTCTCTCTAAAATAAATAAATAAATAAATAAATATTTTTTAAGACTGTGCATGGTGGCAAATGCCTTTAATCCCAACACTCGGGAGGCAGAAGTAGGAGGATCACTGTGAGTTAGAGGCCTGCCTGGGACTACAGAGTGAATTCCAGGTCAGCCTGGGCTAGAGGGAGACCCTTCCTCAAAAACCAAACAAAACAAAGAAGGTAGAGAGAGCTCCTAAGGAACGACACCTGATGATGTCTTTTGGCCTCCACACACACACATGCACACCACACACACATGCATACCCATGTGTGCACACATGTACACCCCATGCACACATACACCCCCACATGCACACACATGCACCCTCACATGCACACACATACACCCCCAATGCACACACATGCACCCCACATGCACCCCCTCACATGCACACACATGCACCCTCCACATGCACACACATGTACACCCCACAGACACATGTGCACACCCCCCACATGCACCCCCCACATGCACACCCCATGCACAATGCACCCCACACATGTGCATACAGATGCACACATGTGCACACACATGCACACACATGTGCACCCCCTACACATGCACAATCCCTCCACACACATGCACACACATACACACCCCATACACACATGCGCACATACATGCACACACATTCATTAAAAACAAGTCACTGATAGCATGAGCTGGTTTCTTCTATGTATGCCAATTGCTTGCTTGTTTTTGAGAGGTTCACTATGAAGCCCTGACTAGCCTCCTTCCTCAGCCTTGAGTGCTGGAACTGCTGGCATGTGCCCTGGTACAGCTTAGCTCAGGTCCTCACACTTGTGCAGGAGAGCCATCTCTCTAGGCTCTGATCTCTCACTTTTTATTTATTTTTATAAATCTTAAATTAAATTAATTTATTTACGAGAGAGAGAGAGAGAGAGAGAGAGAGAGAGAGAGAGAGAGAGAGAGAGAGAGAGAATGAATGAGCGTGCCAGGGCCTTCAGCCACTGCAAACGAACTCCAGACAATGAGCCACCTTGTGCATCTGGCTTCACATGGGTACTGGGGAATTAAACTTGAGTCCTTCTGCTTTGGAGGCAACCCCCCAATACCTAAGCCATCTCTCCAGCCCTCCCTTTTGATTTTTATTGCGTGTGTATGTGTGTGCTCACAGGCATGTGGGCATGCATTCTGATGCCAGAGGTTGGAGTCAGGTTCTTTCTCAAACATTCTGCACTTTACTGAGGCATGGGATCTTACTTGAATCTAGAGTTCACCCATTTGGCTAGTCTAGCTAGCCAGCTTGCCCCAAGGACCCCTGTCTCTACCTCCCAAGAACTGGGGATGCTGGGGACGCGAGCTCATGTCCTCACATTTGCTGGGAAAGTACTTTACCACTGAGCAATCTCCCTACCCCTACCTCTCATCCATCCATCTACCCATCCATCATTCCATCCACTCACACACCCATCCATCCACCCATCCATCCATCTACTCATCCATCCATCCACCCACCCATCCACCCATCCATCCACCCACCCACCCATCCATCCATTTCCAGTTCTACACGGACCCCAAAGAGCTATTTATTTGACATTCAACACCTACTGTGTGAAGTCACCAGTCTAAGCTGTGGTACTTGTGTTTGGTCTCCACCAGAAAAGGGAGGACATTGGTCAGCTGTCCAGGGCTTCCTCAGGCTGGCCCAGGCTGGGCAAGCTCCTTCCTGCTGGTCCTCAGTGTCCCCCCTCTGTGACATCTGAATGATGGGCTTGCAGCTCTGGCGTGGACTGAACTCCTGGGATGGGAGGAGGGGAGTCCCAGGAAGTGAGCAAGACAAGCTAGGCTCCCCTGGCTCTGTGCTGACCTGAGATGGCCTGGGAGCGAGGTGTGGGGGGAGGGTTTAGCTCAGATTAGGCAACCCCGGCTCCGCCCTTTGTGCTCTCGGCCAATCATAAGGCTAGCTCACCACCCACCAACTGGGCACACGTCTGGTGCACACCCCTCACTGTGGTCTGCTGGAGGGGAACGTGTGCAGAGCTGGTCCTCGGGAAACATGCCCTTCCTGATGCCAGCCCCCTGTGGCCCCACATCCACACCAGCACACGAGGCTCTGGATTCCAATCCCGCCAGTACCACTTGCCTGGCCTGCAAGACACCTCCACACATCAAGCTCTCAGCCCCTTGTTAGTAATAGGCTGGGGTGCAGGTGCCTCGGATGGCTGAACATGTGCAGGGTGGGCGAAAGGAGGACCAGCACCCTCACATCCCCACCAAACCACCGGGCTGGGGCTGCAGAGACTTGCAGAGCCTGACTGCGGGGTGGGATCCTTCCAATTTCTTCCAACTCCTGCAGGCCCTGCTGCAATCCTGGGCAGGTTACTCTGGGGCGTGGCTTCCTCCTCTGGAAGGTGAGGACATATATGTTTGAGGGGCTGATAGGTTGGTGCAACTCCAGATGGAAATGTTATAGAAATTCCCTGTGACAAACAGACAAAGCCGTGACAGCAAGAGGAGAGTGGAGTTCCATTTATTATTAAGAATTTAGGAATTTACACCAGCGGGCCAAGCATAGATAAGGCATTGGCCCTGAACACCAGTTGACAATGGGTTTTATAGGCTGGGTCCAGAGACGTGTATGTATGTGACATCACACGTGTAAATTAACAAATCAGGTAGGACACAAGAGAGCTCAAAGTTTAAAATGGGTTCCGGGATTGCAGAAATGGCTCAGCAGTTAAGGCAGTTGCCTTCAGAGACTAAAGACCCAGGTTCAATTCCCCAGTACTCACGTAAGCCAGATGCACAGAGTGACACATGCATCTGGAGTTCCTTTGCAGTGGCTGGAGGCCCTGGTGTGCCTATACTCTCTCTGTCTCTGTCTTCCTAGGTATCTCTCTGTTTGCAAATAAATAAAATATTTAATAAATAAGTAAATAAAATAAAATGGGTTCTGGAGAAATGCAGATAAGCCTCTGTTCTCACCTCCTCCCCTACCTTCCTTTCTTGATCAAAACTTGCCATATTCACAGGCCAAATGGCAGGGCAGGTTAACAAAAGCAAGTTAAGCCACAAGTTGCATTTGGTTTACAGTGGTTTCTGGAAGTACAGATGACCCCATAGACACAGACAAAGGGGTGACAGCAAGCATTCTGGGTCCTCTCTTATGTCATCCTAAGCTTGTGTTCACAGACCTCAAACAGTTGCTGTTTCTGTCCCCATAATCTTTCAAATTTGAGTAATATTCCTTCAGTAGTGTGTTTTTATATTAGTAACATCCTAATCTTCCATTACAGAAACACTGAATTATGTCTGGAATTGAGTAGGGACTCCCTAAGTAACAACGGATCTGAGGGGTTCTGAGGCCCGTGTCTGGCCTTTCCTGGCAGGAGACACCTCCAGGCTTGGGCCTTCTCGTCCCCAGAAAACAGCTCGTGACCCTAGTCCTATCCCTCCCTCTCTCTCTCTTCTCGCTCCCTCTTGGCCAAGCTCCACAGCCCAGTGGACTGCTGTCTGCCTGTTTCCCCCATGGATTGCTGCTAGGTCACTGGTAACCATCATCACATCCAATCTGGCAGGACCCCCACCCCACCCCATCTTGGGTGACTTCTGTGAATGGGTGGGGCTCAAAGGGAAGTTAATAACAACCTTCTTTAAGTACTTACCGTTTCTAATCCTGGCTAGATATTTGATGTGATTATTCATTTAGAGCTAATAAACAGCTCCGGGAGGGAGGAAGGGCCTCTCATTATCCCCTGGTTTTCAGATGAGACGATGGAGCTTTGAGAAATGACATCACGGGCCCAGGTTCCCAAAGCTGGTCGGTGGCCCGCCTGTGATTTTTCTTTATCCTTCCAACTCACCATGTGACACTCTCTTTGTTTTATTAGGTCTCTGAGGACAAAGGAGAAAAGGGAGTGTCACCAGGGTGCAGATTGAGTTAGGCAACAGAGGGTCTCCTTTGATCCAGAAAGAATCAAGAGGAAGCTAGAGAGGGAAGGGAGAGGAGGGAGGGAGGGAGGGAGGGAGGGAGGGAGAAAGGGAAGGAGAAAAAGAGACAAAAGAGGGGGCTTGTACCTTTAATCCAGCACTTGGAAGGCTGAGGTAGTGAGACAGAATAGAGAAAGCTAGGCAGGTTTCAGCCAGGGACAGAGGCCCAGAAGAAATATCTCATTTTGGCACAAGAATGAACCCTCCTAACTTGGATTAGAACTGGTGTCTGACATTGATCTATGTTGCCTCCTGCTGTCCACAGTCGAACATGCTACGATCTCAGCCCCACCCAGATATGGGGGGACTCTGATCCATCCTCCAGATCAAATGACAGTTCAGATTTTTCCCTGCCTACCTGAATCAAACACTGTCTTACTAGATTCTGTACTCATTCGATGTGGCCTGAACTTCCCCATGTAAGTATGTTCCCAGCCCCTCTCGGCAGCCTGGCCCTGTGGGGAAGGGAGACCAAACCTTTGTCTTTTAATGTCTCTTTAATTCTAGTCTCTCCACTCTATCTGATGGTCTCTAATTTACCATGTGTGGATTCCCACACGGGATCTGCCATGTGGGATCTCCCCTTTTTTCTTCACTTCCCCCCTGAGAAAACGCTCAGCTGATGCCACGTGTGTTCCTGTCTTTAATCCTAGTCTCCCCATTCTGTCTTCTGGTCCCTCGATTTACCATGTGGAGATTCCCACTTGGGATCTGCCACATGGGTGCTCTCACGGGTTCGCAGCCCCTCTAGATCTTTCCTCAAAGTTTTCCATGTGTTCACAGCCCATTCTGGACTTTACTTTCTAAGTCCCTCTCTATAGCTTTTCACTTTTCTGAAATATGTTTTCCACATGGAAACGTTCCAGTCTTCCTTTCCCAGTTGCAATCCCCATTAAATAAACTCCACAAATTGTGATTTCTCCTCAAATAAACTCAATAATTCATAATTTGTTCTTCTTTATTATTCTTCATTAAAGATTAGGAAGGAACCCAAAACTTAGGGTTTATAAATATGGGGAACCCCTGAACCCCAAAAATTCCCACATCAGCAGGAATGATTTTGGGGTCCTTTGTCAACACACCAAAATTTGGGGTATCCTCAAATTCTTGTTTTATGCAGTCAAAGAATTGAAATCCACAGGCCAGAGGGTAAGGTTTAGAGAGATTTTGTTAGATGAAGAGGAGGAAAGAGAAGAGGGTACCCAGAGCTCCTGTCTTGGGGAAGGAAGAAGAGGGGAGAGTCCACCCTGTGACCCAATTTGGGGTCATTTATAGGTTCTGAGTGGGGGCTGAGCTAATCAGCCATGATGCCAAGTTTTGGGGCTGAGTTAAACCAACCACAATGCCAAATTCAGGTTTAATCCTTCCAGGAATCTTAATTCTAGGATGGGAGAACTCCTTCCCAGGGAAAGACTCAGGTTGTTTATGGAAAAACCTAACGAGGAAACTCCTTAAGGCAAGAGATTAAGAGAAGCTTTCTCAGATCTAACAAAGTGGAAAATGCAAGGGCCCGTTCAAGGACACCCCTGCTTTTTTACTTTGGGGGGGCTGTCACCCTAAACTGCCTCAGGTAGATCGAGGATGTTGTAATTTTGAAACCAGCCTAAACTACAGAGTGAGTTCCATGGCAGTTTGAGTTAGAGCGACACCCTGCTTTGAAAAATCAGTGTGTGTGAGGGAAGAGGGGTGTCAGATGAGTTGGGAATACACTTAGGAACCATCAAACGCTTGGGACATCTGGAATTCTTCCCATTTTCCAGGTTGAGTAACTGAGGCTCAGATAGAGATTCAGTGCACTGTCTCTCTGGGAGTCCCACAGGCAGGACACGGTGCCCATGGGTCTTCGCCTGTCACCCACTGTATCCTTCCCGGCAGAAGTGAAGATATTCTCAAGTCACATGAGCCCCTGCTTTTGCCCGTCAGTCTGTAGAAACAATGGACCCTAAGGAATTGGAATGTCCCCAGGAGTCTCATGCTGGGGAAAGGAGAGCTGAAGCCTGGTGCCAGCCAGAAGAGCTCATCTGCAGAGAGAGAGAGATGTCACCCAGTTCTGACAACCTGTCAGAACACCTTGCAGGAGAGACTGGAACCCCAGACAGTGATGGTGATGGGCCACACTTTGACCAGGACTGAGGAATTATGTATACCACTTGCTTTTATTTAAACCTAAACCTAATGTCAGTGCCCCCAAACGTTCTTAGAGGTCACCGAATCCTTGGATCCTTTTCTCTGTTCCTCTGAGGTCCAGTGGGGCCACAGTGAATAAATCTTTGTCTCTGTTTTGCGTCAGTACTTGTCAATCTCGTTGGTGTATCAGGAACCCGTGGCCCAGCCTAGCCTGTCTGGATTGCCAAGTCTCGACTCTCACCTGGTGTCTGGGCGGCCCTGGTTCCATCCAGTCCCTCCCAGGGCGCTCCCTTAATCCGCACTGCTTTGTCCTGGATGGAGATCAAGGTCCATAGGAAGCAATGAGGCAGTCACTGAGGTGGGGCAGCTGGTCCAGGAGCCGGCAGAGGCAGAGCCCTTGGGCAGCCTGGCAGGAGAAGAGCGAGTCCCTGTTGTGAGCTTATATTTGAACTTGGGCTTGGTGGCTTCTTCAGGACTGAACTCATCTTTGACCTCTAGACCTTAGAGGTGGTACAGGTCGCTTCTTTCTCAGATAAGGAAGAGGCTAGGGGTCTGCATCAGTTTTAGGGCTGCTGAAACAAGTGATGACAGATTTGTAGGCTCAACAATCAAATGATTATCTTGTACTTACAGAGGTCAGAATTGCAACCTGGTTCTTGCTAGGCTAAAAAAAATCATTGTTCTCTTTCAGGAAGCATCTACTCCATTTTTTTCCAGGCTTCTTAGGCACCTCCTCCTCTGGTGTGGAGCCCAAGTGGGTGGCGCTGGCATCGCTCTGATCCATACTCTGACCACAGCTGAGAAAGGCTCTCTGCTTTTGAGCTCCCCTGAGATTCGACTGCTGTGCCATGCCATCCCATATGAATGTCCTGGGCCTTAATCCCATTAGCAAAATTCCCTTTGCCGGGTTCTAAGCTTCCAGGAATGAGGACTCAGACATCTTTCATGGACCATTATTCTGCCTAGGACAGAGAGGTTAAGCGATCTGTCCCACCTCACACAGCCCAGAAACCTCAGAGGGAGGATCTGAACCCAAGCCCTAAAGCCAGTGGCCCTTTCTCTATGTCCCTCCTGATGTCTATGGATTGGGTCAAGGCTCACTGGAAGGTAGCAGGAAACTTCTAACTTACATCACAGAGAATTTACAGGTGTTCAGTAGATAGGATCAGTTAGAGGACAGTCATGTGCAAGGCAGGCAGAGGAACCAGTCAAGCTGAGAGCTACTGTCACCTATGGATCCTTCCTTTGTGACAGTTAACTCCTTCAGGCAAGTTCCACAGACCCCCTTCCCCTGAGTGGGAGGTGTTTCTAGCTAGAGTTCAAACCTAGGTGCTAAAACTGATTGGTCAGGAATGGACCAACCAGCTGTCTCTCTGCTCACCTGGGGCAGGGAATACTCACTGAACAGATAATT
>PVHP010043933.1:0-14307 GCA_004024765.1 Zapus hudsonius
GGCGGGCCGGGAAGCTGGAGGGTGTCGCGGGACCTCGAGGTGGGCTTGGGGACCTCCGGAGGACTTGGGGTCGCGGGTCCTCCAGGTGGCACGGTGGCTTGGTTGGATGGGAGAGCTCAATCCTTCCAAGGAGTCTGGGCGCTGGGAACCTCTTCATCCCTTGGGAGAGGATCGGAGGAAGGGGTTCAGGGGAACAAGGTTATTGCAGAATAGATGGGGTGCAGGTGGCTCGTGGGTGCGCTCTTTACAAGTGCAAATGGGTTTTATCATCGAGTTGAAATCCCCGAAGAATCACTGCTGTCTGTAGACTAAGAGACCGGCCGCCTCATTAGCTTGTTTAGAGGGACTAAGTTCATTAACGTGCAGAAACAGCTTAAAGATTTGCTGTGATAATCTGAGGTTGCCTTACCCTCACCCTAGGATCCATGGATCTTTCTTTCTTTCTTTCTTTCTTTTGGAGACAGGGTCTTAATGTAGTCCAGGTTGGCTCCCAACTCACTTGGTAGCCGAGGATGGCCTTGAATTCATGATCCTCCTGCCACCACCTCCCAAGGCCTGGAATTACAGGTGTGCACCACCAGGCCTGGCTTTACCTTCCTTTTTATCCTATTTAAAAAAAATACATGTATATACATTTGTTTTTCATTTTTTTTATTTTGTTTATTCATTTTCAATCAGAGAAATACAGAGAGAGAGAGAGAAAGAGAGAGATAGAGCACACACCAGGGCCACCACCTTGTGGGTCTGGCATATTTGGGTATTGGGGATTGAACCTCGGGACCTTAGGCACTGGAGGCAAGCGCCTTAACCGCTGAGCCATCTCTCCAGCCCCCTATTTATTTTTTTAAAATATTTTATTGATTTGCAAGCAGAGAGAGATATAGGGAAGAGAGACAGAGAGATTAAGTATGCCAGGGCCTCCAGCCACTGCAAATGAACTCCAGATGCATGCACCACTTTGTGCATCTGGCTTTACGTGGGTACTTGGGAATCAAACCTGGGTTGTTTAGGCTTTGCAGGCAAGCACCTTAACCACTGAGCCATCTCTCAGCCCTATATCCTATTTTAACACCTATTCCAGTTTATATTTTCCCCTGGCTCCTCACAAAGGACATGGAACTATTACTATTAACACGAAAAGTAAAACTTTTTGACTTTTCATGTTAATTACTATTGTTAATAGTAATAAAAGTAATAAAGCAGTAAATAAATAGTGTTCATAAACTCACCCTAATTAGTAAGTGCTCACTAGGGTGAGTTTATTTATTGTCGGGTGCTAGTCTGATAATTTATGCTCTATAAAGCTATAAATGATTTAATTCTCACTGTGGCTCTTTGACCAGGATTTTTGTCCTGATTTTTACAGCCAAGGAAATGGAGATTGTGTGTGTAAAAGCTGTTTGTACCTTGTCCAAGGACACATAGCTGGTAGGTGGCAGAGCGGAATTTGCTCTCGGTGCTCTGAGTAAATATTTGTCCAGTTATAGCTGGGGCACAGAGTTCCTGGTGGGCGTTCTTTGATGAAAGAAGTTAAAGGGCTAGAGAGATGGTTCAGTGGACAAGTTGAATCTCCAGAACCCACACAAAGCCTGTCACTGTTAACACAAGTGTCTGCAATCCCAGTTGCCTACAGCAAGAAGACAGGAGGCTCCTTGGAACCTCGCAGGTTAGCTAGTGTGGTGACCACAGCAATGAATGATGGGAGACCCTGCCTCAAACAAGGTAGAAGACGAGGACTGACACCAGAAATTGTCCTCTGACCTTCACGTGTACATCCACACTCACACACATGAACACATACAGAAGTTAAAAAGAGGGGCTGGAGAGATGGCTTAGCGGTTAAGGCACTTGCCTGGAAAACCTAACAACCGTGGTTCGATTTCCCAGTACCCATGTAAAGCCAGATGCACAAAGTGGTGCATGAATCTGGAGTTCATTTGCAGTGGCTGGAGGCCCTGGCGTACTTAATCTCTCTGTCTCTCTTTTCTCTCTTCCCTATATCTCTCTCTGCTTGCAAATAAATAAAATATTTTTTAAAAAAATAAATAGGAAATAAAGGAAGCTAAAGCCAGGCCTGGTGGTGCACACCTGTAATTCCAGGCCTTGCAGGGGCTGGAGGACCTGGTGTGCCCATTCTCGCTATCTCTCTGCTTCCAAATAAATAAAAAATATATTTAAGAAAATGGACACAGAAAGAGACTGGAGGACAATTAGTGTTAGAGAGAGGAAGAGTTCCCTGAACATCAGGGTAAAGATATATAGGGAAGGGGACTGGAGAGATGACTCAGTGGTTATAGTTTTTTGCCTACAAAGCCAAAGGACCCAGGTTCAATTCTTCAGTGCCCACATAAAGCCAGATGCACAAAGTGGCACATGCATCTGGAGTCCATTTGCAGGGGCTGAGGCCTGGTGCACCCATTCTCTCTTCTATCTCTGCTTGTAAATAAAAATGTTTTTTCAAAGTGATGCATGGGGAGAAACAACTTTTAAAAATATTTTATTTGTTTATTTGCAAGCAGAGAGACAAAGAGAAGACAGACAGACAGACAAGAGAGAATTTGGGTGCTCCAAGATGTCTATCCACTGCAAACATACTCCAGATGCATGTGCCACTTTGCATCTGGCTTTATGTGGGTACTGGGGAATCGAACCCCGGTCGTTAGGCTTTCAGGCAAGTGCCTTAACCACTGAACCATCTCTCCAGCTCACAACTTTTTTTTTCAGGCAGGATTTCACTTTGTAGCCCAGGCTAGCCTTGAATTGACAGAGGTCCTAGTTTTTCAGCCTCCCAAATTCTGGGATTACAGGCATGTGCCACTGCACCCAGCTTGAAAGGTGTTATTATTATTATTATTATTATTGTTATTTTAATGAAGATAGGGTCTAGCTCTAGCCCAGGTTGACCTGTCATTCACTATGTGGTCTCAGGGTGGACTCGAACTCACAGCAATCCTTTTACCTTGGTCTCCAAAGTGCTGGAATTAAAGGCATATGCCACCACGCCTGGCCAAAAGTTATTATTATTATTATTATTTTGGTTTTTTGAGGTAGGGTCTTGCTCTAATCCAGGCTGACCTGGAATTCACTATGTAGTCTCAGGGTGGCCTCAAACTCACAGCCATCCTCCTACCTCTGCCTCCCGAGTGCTGGGATTAAAGGCGTGCACCACCACACCTGGCCAAAAGTTACTATTTTTAAAAAATATTTTTATTTTTTCATTTGCAAGCAGAGAAGAGAGAGATGGAGAGGAGAGAGAATGGGCACACCAGAGCCTCCAGCCATTACAAACAAACTCCAGATGCATGTGCCACTTTGTGCATCTGGCTTTACGTGGGTACTGGGGAATTGAACCCAGTTCCTTAGGCTTTGCAGGCAAGTGCCTTAGCTGCTGAGCCATCTCTCCCGCCCAAAAGTTATTATTTTTAATGGATTACAGGTAAAAGCAGCTTGGTGAGCTAGGAGAGAAGAGAATGTTGGTCCTCATAGTTGTTACAGAAGGGGAAACAAAATTGCTCTCCCAGGGTGATGTGGTCCTTGTGGGAGAGACCAGCCATTCAGCATTTGGGGTCAACCAAGGAGGAGGCATTTCACCTCATATTTGGTTTAACCTTTCAATCAGTTGCTCTATGTGGCCTAGAACTCAGGATATGTGTAGGAAGGAATAGTACCTAACTGCTTCCTGGCCTTAGTTTACCTTGTAGCTCTGTGAGCTTTGGGTCAGGGAGGAATAGCTAACGGCATTGCTGATAGCAGCTCACTCTAACTTTGGGACGGGTTTGAAGCCTCTGCCATGGGTTCACCTTTGACCTTGCAATTAGTTCCCAGCAGCCTGTGATCCAGTGCTGGTTTCTTTTTAATCTAGTCCTGGAAGGCCAGGGCTTTAAGTGTGTGTTACTGGCAGCTTGGAGGGTTTCCATTTCAGCGCTGGAAGTCAGCCTCGTTTTGAATTTTCTCCCTGCTCACCCTAGTAGGCCCAGTAGTGAGGGTCTGCAGGTCCTTAGGGTGGAGCTTCCTGGTATATAAAATACTGTCTCACTAATGGGACAGTTACTTCCATTTTGGTAACTTAAACTGATGCGTGTTGTCTTTTTAAATAATTTTATTTATTTATTTAAAATAATTCTTTTTGCAAGCAGAGAGAGAGGTAGAGAGAAGAGAGACAGAGAATGGGCACACCAGGGTTGCAAACGAACTCCAGATGTATACGCCACTTTGTGCATCTGGCTTTACGTGGTTACTGGGGAATTGAACCCAGATCATTAGGTTTTGCAGGCAAGTGCCTTAACTGCTGAGCCATCTCTCCAGCCTTATTTATGTATTTATTTGTGTGTGTGTGTGTGTGCGCGTGCGCGTGCACGTGTGCACACCAGGATCTCCTGCTGCTGCAGACAGACACCTGATGCTTGCATCACTTTTTGCATCTGGCTTTACATGGGTGCTTGGGAATTGAACCCTGGGCTGATAGGATTTGCAAGTAAGTGTCTTTAACTGCTGAGGCATTTCCCCAGTTCCCTACCTTTTGTCTTTAGGCCTCCCTCTTAGGTTGTAAAATAACATTTTTCTCTTAGTGCAAGAGGTTATTTGCCTCAAAGGAGGTCCCCCTCACCTGGCCTGGGCATGGCACCTGCTGGCCCCAGGTGTGCCATTACAAAGGCCATCAACCGCCAGGATGTTACTGACCCCCTACCGTGCCACTGGGTTCCTGAAGCTGATATGTTGACAGTCATGTGTCTCCCGTGTGGCTTGGGAGGCCCATGGCTACACAGGACCTTTGCCTTGTCTACTGACCTGGCATCCCTATCACAGTGGCTGTCACTCAAGGGTAGTTTTGGCCTCCTGTAGACACATGGCAATTTCTGGAGACACATTTTGGTTGTTCCAGTGGGAAGTGCGCCTTGTATCTAGTGTGATGAAGCCTCAATGCTGCTAATATTTGATACCACACAGCCCTTTGACGACACAGAATGGTCTGGTCCCAAACACCATTCATTGATGCTGAGGTCGGGAAACTCCAGAGTAGGCAAGCTGTTATTTTACACTGGGCTACGTCTACTTCATGGTTCTGATTAAAGGGAAGGAGCTATTATGAGTCCTGCATGGTAAGTGGAGAAAATAAGCCCGGAGATGAGAAGTAACATGTTGAAGTTCCCACAGCTAATAAGTAACAACGAAAGTTAAAGCCGGCGGCTTACTTCAGAATCTTCCAGAGGATGATATTGGGGTGTGTTCTCACACAATCAAGAGGGACAATCAAGACATCAGAGTTTGCTCCCTGTGGCTCCGCTGTGAGGGGACACAGAAGGCACCTCTGCCCACTCGGAAGACTTCCAGCCTCTGGAACGCTGAGGAATAAATGCTTATGGTTCAAGCCATCCAGTCTATAGTGCTCTGCTAAGCTGCCTGAACCGAACTTGCTTCTCCCAATTCTGGGAGTCAGAAATGCCAGGTCAGGGTGCTGCATGGTGGTGTGTGTGTGCTCTTACGGTTGCACACAGCGCCCTCACTGTTCTTTCGTAGCAGAGGGTAAAGTCTCCCTCCTGTGGGGACACAGTTCTGTAAACTAGGACCCCACCCTTGGGCCTCACCTGCCTAAAAGTTCCATTTCGAAATAGCATTCACAGTGGGAGTTGGGCTTCACCACATATGGATTTGGGGGACACAGGTTCTTTCTCAGCAGTTCACGAGCAGAGGTTGGAGGGGTCTCTGCTGGAAGGATGCTGGGTTGGGTGGTAATCAGAGCAGATAGTATGAGCGAGCCTTTGCTTTGTCTGTCTTTCTCCCTCCCTCCCTCCCTCCCTCCCTCCCTCCCTCCTTCCCTCCCTTCCTTCCTTCCTTCCTCTCCCTCCATTCCTCTCCTTTCTTTTATCCCTCCTTTTTTATCCATCTTCCTTCCTCTCTTCCTTATGAACAGATGAGTTAACTAGAATTTCTTCTAGGTCTATGAGTTACTTATGGGAGCATGAGTAACTTGATCCCAGTGGTTAACCACTAAAGAACAAGTCTCTCTCACCCTTGGTAACCATTAACTGCCATAGCTCCTCCAGGAGGGGTGGAGCCCCTCCCCCTTAATGGTGGATGTTAATGGGCCCAGTCTGGTGAGTTCAGGAGTGCAGTTCAACATCTCACAGCGCCTCCTTGTCCACGAGTGGGGGGATGTTCTTTCTTTATTCTGGGATTAAAGGCACGCACGCACTATCATGCCCTGTTTCTTATTTTGTTTGCTTAATTTTTACAAGGAAGATGTGCTGAGCTGGGGGTTCAGCGATGCCCAGGGTGACCCTAGGTAGAGACAAGGATTTGAGTCCCTCTCTCCCAGCTGAGTTCTGGAATTATTAGCCCTGTTTTTTTTTTTTGTTTTTTTTTTTCTAGGTAGGGTCTCACTGTAGCCCAAGCTGACCTGGAATTCACTATGTAGTCTCAGGATGGCCTCAAACTCACAGAGACCCTCCTACCTCTGCTTCCCCAGTGCTGAAATAAAAGGCGTGATACCATGTCTAGCTCGGAACCCTGTCTTTAGAGCACTAATCACCTTGCCTCTCAGGGAGCTTCTTGATTGGCCAGTCTTCCCCTTGGTCAGGGACATAGGCAGGCAGTTCCCCCCCCCCCTTTTTTTTTTTTTGAGGTCCAGGCTGACCTGGAATTCACTATGTAGTCTCAGGGTGGCCTTGAACTCACGGTGATACTTCTACCTCTGCCTCCCAACTGCTGGGATTAAAGGCATGCACCACCACGTCCAGCTCAGTCCCCTTTTAAAAAAAAAAATTATTGGGCTGAAGAGATGGCTTAGCGGCTAAGGCGTTTGCTTGCAATGCAGAAGGACCAGAGTAAGATTCCCCAGTGCCCATATACAGCCAGATGCACAAGAGGGCGCATGTGTCTGGAGTTCATTTGCAGTGGCTTGGAGGCCCTGGTGTGCCCATATTCTCTCTCTGCCTCTCTCTCTCTCATAAAATAAAATAAAATATTAAAAATTATTTATTTGAAAGGAGAGAGAGAATGAGAGAAGCAATGGGCATACCAGGAGGGCGTCCAGCCACTGCAAACAAACTCCAGATGCATGTGCCACTTTGTGCATCTGGCTTTGCGTGGGTACTGGGGAATCGAACCCGGGTCATCAGGCTTTGCAAGCAAGTGCTTTTAACTGCTCAACCACCTCTCCAGCCAGGCATGCCCATTTTTTTTTTCAACGAAGGGGGAAGCAACCTAGGCCCAGGGGTGGTGGTGTTGAAATCCTAGGAAGGGCTCACGATGGGACCTCTGGGCAGGCTGAGCTGGCCCTCCTGGCTGACTGCCTCTCCCCACAGGTGCTGCAGACTCAGACCCAGGAAGCCCCATGGAGGCCCCGGCACCCCAGCCCGTGAAACAGGAGACCCTAACGGTGGAGGCCCTGACGCTGGACTCACCGTGGCACCGCTTTCGCCACTTCCACCTGGGTGATGCGCCAGGGCCGCGCGAGGCGCTGGGGCTGCTCCGTGCCCTGTGCCGGGACTGGCTGCAGCCCGAGGTGCACACCAAGGAGCAGATGCTGGAGCTGCTGGTGCTGGAGCAGTTCCTGAGCGCCCTCCCCGCGGACACCCAGGCCTGGGTGTGCAGCCGGCGGCCCCAGAGCGGCGAGGAGGCCGTGGCCCTGCTGGAGGAGCTCTGGGTGAGCCAAAGAGCGGGGCTTCGCTGCTGATCGGTCTGGGACGCGCCCCTCCACCTGTAGGGTCGCAGCTCGTAGGAACACAAAAGTACCCTGAAAACTAGGGGGGCCTGTGGGGGTGCCATAGTGCTATAGCCCCCTGCCCAGAGAGGCCCAGGAATGGAGCCTTCTCATTCAATGTCATATCAGTTGTATATCCGGAGCCTTCAATGCCTCCCCAAGGTGGTAGTGGGCTGGAAGGACTCAGAGCTCGCTCAGGGTTGGTGGCCTTTAAAAAAGAAAATTGTTGCCCGGTGTGGTGGTGCACGCCTTTAATCCCAGCACTGGGGAGGCAGAGGCAGGAGGATCGCGTGAGTTCAAGGCCAGCCTGACACTTCGTAGTGAATTCCAGGTCAGCCTGGGCTAGAGTGAGTCCCTACCTCAAAAAAAAAAAAAAAATTAAATTTATTTATGAGAAAGTGTGGCCTTCCAGGGCCTTTTGCTGCTGTAAATGAACTCTAGACACATGCACCACTTTGTGTTCTGACTTTATGTAGATAGGTGGCTGGGGAACTGAGCCCGGGCTGACAGGCTTTACAAGCACGGGCATTTAACCTCTTAAGATCCTGAGGGTTTCCTTGCCCAAGGTTCCAGTTATTGCAGAGAAAGGCTTAAGAAAGCATGGGAAAAGATGTCCTCTCTCTCCCTCTCTCTCTCTCTGTCAAGTATAAAATCTATAAAGATTTTATTACAGTATTTATTACAGTACCCAGTAATGGGGTCTACAGAGCTCCAGGCTCTGGGCTCCTTTTTGTGAAGTTTGGGTGGCCTGCAGGCATGACCCTTCGTTAATGCCCTGGGTGACTACCTTGGACCTGTTCCAGACAAATCCTTCTCTCAGGACCGGAACCCCAATCAGCCACCAAGCCCAAAACAGTGACCCCCTGATCCTTTGCAGGGGAAGCCTGCCAACCCTGGCTGATAGCCACGCTGTCCAAAGGAGATATGATATGAACCACAGAAGGTCCTGAATGTTCTAGTAACCACCTTAGAAGATGTGAAAGGCATCAGGCAACTTGAGTTTGAATAACCTTTATTGAGTCCAAGGCCACCACGGGTCTGAGCAGTGTGGGGCCCGCAGAGGCCTGGAGAGGGATTGGGCAGGCGCAGAAGCAGTCAGTCGGCAGTTCTGGGATCAGTGCTGGTGGATATGCCACGTTGGGGTGAGGTGTCAGGAGGATGGTTAGTGTCCACTGCCCCGCTTGCTGGGGTGCAACCTCTCTGAGGAAAAGCGAACCCCTCAGCCGAAGAAGGCTGGTGCCCCCTTTCCTGAGGGAAGAGCTGTAGGCCACCTGCTCTGTCTCGTTCTCTGGTCCCCCCCCCCACTTTCTGCACCACCTTCCTTTGCTCACAGCCTCTGTGTGCTCACTCACCTGCTCCTCAGGCCCTCTCTCCTTTCTTCTCATCTTCCCGGATCTCTGGGGTCCCGAATGGGTTGTATGAGCTTTCCATGGCTGCTGTAACAAATCACACAGCTGGACCTGTGATCTCAGCACCTGGGAGGTGGAGGATCAGAAGTTCAAAGTCACCCTTGACTACAGGGAGTTTGAGGCCAGAGGAGACCATGTCTTCAAAAAAAAAAAAAATCATGCCATGAGTGGTGGTGCACACCTTGAACCCCAGCACTCGGGAGGCAGAGGTAGGAGGCTCACTGTGAGTTTAAGGCCAGCCTGGAACCAGAGTGAGTTCCAGGTCAGCCTGGGCTAGAGACCCTATCTCAACCCCCCACCCCCCCCCAAAAAAAAAAGCTACCACAGACATCACCCTGTTATCTCATGGGTCTGAAGACCACAGGTCAAAATCGGTCTCTAAAGTGAAGGTGTGTGCAGAGCCCCTTTTTCTGGAAGCTGCCGGGGAGAGTCTGGGTGTGTTTTCCAACCCCTTGTCCATATTCAGGCTGTATCACTCTGACCTCTGCACTTGCTCCTCTTCCCTTCTGGCCTGACTGTCTCAAGTCTGTCACTTAATCCAGGATAATTTCCTTTTGTCAAGATCCTTAATCATGTGCTCGCTTGGCGCAGCACATATACTAAAAGTGGAATGACACAAAGAAGATCAGCATGGCCCCTGAACAAGGATGACACGCAAATTCCTGAAGAGTTCCATATATATTTTGTTTATATATGGAACTCTTCAGGAATTGTTTATATATATTTTGTTTATATATATATATATATATATATATATATATATTTGTAAAATATATATATATATTGTTTTGTTTTTTGGTTTTTCGAGGTAGGGTCTTCCTCTAGTCCAGGCTGACCTGGAATTCACTCTAGTCTCAGGCTAGCCTTGAACTCACAGCGATCCTCCTACCTCTGCCTCCCGAGTGCTGGGATTAAAGGCGTGCGCTACCACGCCTGGCTTTTCATATATATACATTTTTAAAGATCCTTAATCATGTCTGCTGAGCTTTTGGGGGCTGTTATCCTATGTGCCCCAAAGGTCAAGGGAACCCCCAGGGCTGTTCTTCCCTTCCCAATTCATTAATTCTCTGCTTGCTTCAAGAACACTCACCATGGTGCTGGAGTGTCATACATCTTTTCAGTATTAGGGGTATTTCAGGCTAGAACTTTCTAGGCTGTCAGTCCATTCCCCACCCCATAAGATTGGACTTGCTGTGTATAATTGAAGTTTCTGTGACCCATTGATACTATTTTTCCATTTCTTTTTTTAAAATATATTTTAACCGGGCATGGTGGCGCACGCCTTTAATCCCAGCACTTGGGAGGCAGAGGTAGGAGGATTGCTATGAGTTCAAGGCCAACCTGAGACTACAGAGTGAATCTATCTATCTATCTACCTATCTATCTATCTGTCTATATATATATATATATGTATATATATGCAAGAGGGGATAGAGAGAATGGGCGCACCAGGGCCTTTGGCTGCTGCATATGAACTCCAGATGTATAAGCCACTTTGTACATCTGGCCTTAAATGGGTACTGGGGAATTAAATCTTGAGTCTCAGGCTTTGCAAGCATGTGCCTGTTAACGCTGAGTCATCTCTCCAGCCCTGACTTTTCATTTCTGACAGTAATGTAAAATCATTTTGAGGGAATTTAGGGAAAAGAGAGGAAGAGTAATGACACCCCCGTGGTGCTGATGTTCTTAAAGATGTGCAGTGGAGCGTGGGCAGCAGAAGAAAGCCCTGGCTAGCTGAGTTTCTGACCTCAGCCTAAGGGCCCTCCTGCCATCCAAGCTCTCACTGGCTCACAGCAGGGCGAGGACAAGGGTGCCTAGCAGCAAATACATGTGTGTGGCTATATATATATATATATATATATATATATACACACACACTCACATCACGGAGACCACCTGGGAACTTTTAAGGAATACTATTCCCGAGACCTTCTTCTCAGGTTCTGAGCCATTATTATGTGGTGGCCAGGGCTGATAAACTTTCTTCTTGGAAACAAGGTCTCAGGCTGGTGTTGAACTTATTACATAGCTGAAGATAACCTTGAACTTTTGATCATGCATGCTGGGATTACAGACGGCCAGTAGCACATCTGGTTTATGTGGTGTTGGGCACCCAGGGCTTTGTACATGCTAGCCAAGCAATCAACCAACTGAGCCACATCCGCAGCCCCTTAAAAATTTAATTATTTCTTTTGACTTCTCTGTTTCTTTGCATTTTGTATTTTTTGTATCCACCACAGTCAGAATCCAGACTGTCCTTTCTTCCCCCCAAATTCCTCCAGATAGCCTTCTTTCTGTCTTCCCCTAATCCTGTCCTAACCCTGCCCACTGGGTTGGGTCTCCATCCTTGTAGATTAGTCTTACGGGGGGTGGGGGGTCACCCCATGAAGAAATCCTAGCTTGCACAACCTCCAAGATGGGTGCTTGCACTCACAGGACAATGTCTCCGAGGTTCACCCCGGTGTGGGTGTTTCTGGTACCCAGCCTTCTTCATTGCTGGGGAGTGTCTCCTGGTCTGGATGTGCTACAGCTCATGTCTCCATCCTCCAACTGAGGGTCATGTGGGTGCTTCCTAGTTTGGGACAGCTTGTTAGTTTAGAGCCAGGTCTCATGGTTGGCCTTGAACTCCTAATGAGGCCAAGGCTGACCTTAAACTCCTATTGCTTCTGCTTTCCAAGTGCTGGGTTACAGGTGTTCACCACAATACAACGTGGGGAACTTTTTGGACTAGAGTTGCCTGTTGCAGTCAGCTTTCTCATTGCTGGCAGGAAGAACCCAACCAAAAGCAGCTTGTGGAGGAAAGGGTTTATTTTGGCTTACAGACTCAAGGGGAAGCTCCATGACGGCAGAGAAAATAATGGCATGAGCAGAGGCTGGACATCGCCTCCTGACCAACATCAGGTGGACAACAGCAGCAGGAGAGTGTGCCAAACACAGGCAAGGGGAAGCTGGCTGTAACACCCATAAGCCCGCCCCTGACCACATACCTTCAACAAGGTTTCAATTCCAAAATTGCTGTCAGCTGGGGTTCAAGCATTAAGTTTATGGGGGACCCCTGAATCAAACCACCACACTGCTTTAAATCTTAGTGTGGAGACTTCTGTGTGAACGCCGGTTTTCATTTATCCGTGACTGTAGTTACTGGGCCATGGGCGTCAGTCCATTCAGAATGCTATTGCAAAGGGACAGTTAGTAATTAGCTGATAGTTGCTCTGCCCAAATACCTGACAGGAAGCCAGTTCAGAAGGGTTAATTGTGGTTCACAGTTTGAGGGGCTACAGCCCACCATGGAGGGAAGGGAAGGGGGTGGTGACTGGCTGGGATTCCTCCCCTCCTCATGGCTTAGTTGAACAGGAAGTAACCACTGTCAGGAGTCAGGTGGGCTATAAAACTTCACCCCCCCCCCCATGGACCACTTCTAAAGTGAGGCTCCACCTCTTAAAGGTTCTACAACATTCCAAACCAGTGTCACCAGCTGGGGCCTAAGTGTAAGATATGGGCTGGGTGGTTGGAAGCAACAGAAATCTGTTTCTCTTGGTCCCCGAAGCAGGAGGTCTGAGGTCAAAGGAGATGTAATGCCTGCTGAGGGCTGATTCATAGATGGCGCCTTCTCTCCATGCCCTCACGTGACAGAGGCGCTAGGGAGCTCTAATGGGCCGCGTTTATAAGTGGGCCCCATCTTTGTGATCTCGTGTGTTCCAGTGCCCCACCTCCTAACACTGTTACCTGGGGCGAGTTTGAGCCTAGAATTAGGGGGGCAGCATTCAGCCCGTAGCAGACTTCTGTCCATTTTGTAACTGGAAAAAACTGGTCATCCATCCCTTCCTTCCTTCCTTCCTTCCTTCCTTCCTTCCTTCCTTCCTTCCTTCCTTCCTTCCTTCCTTCCTTCCAACTTCCTAACTTCCGCAAGGAGAGAGAGGGAGAGAATGAAGAGAGACAGGGAATAGGCACATCAGGACTTCCAGCTAATGCAAATGAATTTCAGACACATGTTACTTTGTGTATCTGGCTTTATGTGGGTACTGTGGAACCGAACTGGGGTCATTAGGCTGGCCAGTGCCTTAATGACTGAACCATCTCTCCAACTCCTCTTTTTTCTTTTTTTAAAAAATATTTTATTTATTCATTTTCAAGCAGAGAGAGAGAGAGAGAGAGAGAGAGAGAGAGAGAGAGAGAGAGAGAGAGAGAGAGAACACCAGGGCCACCACCTTGTGGGTCTGGCTTATGTGGGTCCTGGGGAATTGAACCTGGGGCCTTAGGCACTGGAGGCAAGTGACTTAACCCCTGAGCCATCTCTCCAGCCTGTCTTTTTTTCTTTTTTGAGGTAGAGTCTTTCTCTAGTCCAGGCTGACCTGGAATTCACTATGTTGTCTCAGGGTGGCCTCAAACTCACAGCAATCCTCCTACCTCTGCCTCCCAAGTGCTGGGACTAAAGGTGTGCGCCACCACGCCTGGCTCCAGCCCCCATTTATTTAGTTGCAAGCAGAGAGAGATAGAGTGACGAGAGACAAGCAGAAAGAATGCAGGCTGTTTTCTTTTTCTTTTTCTTTTCTTTAAATTTATTGTCCATAATGAGTTACAACATTTAGTGGGCAAACAATGAGTTGTTCAATTCCCCGCTGCCCTCCCCTCCCCCCTCCACTGGATAACCTCCTCCATGGGTCGTCTCGATCAGTCCTTGTGACAGGGGACCATGGATAGCCTAGTACTCAGCCAGGTTCTCCTGGCCATGCCTCTGGATAGTCTTCCCCACCACGGCTCTCACAATCTTTCTGCCCCCTCTTCCGCTCAGTTCCCTGAGTCGTGGTAGATGAGTATTAAGGCTGCTTTAAGGTTGTGAGCTTAGAGGTCTTTGTGTCGAAATCATTGGTTTCTGTCTCACTGGCTTATCCTGTGTTGATTTAATGGCTATGGCTGTGGGCCCCTTGTTCATCCCGTCATTCTCTGCGGGGTTCCATTTGGATCCTCCACGATATGACTGTGGTGGCTCCTCTCCCGCCAGAATCTCAGCCATCGGCCTACGGTCGGTTGGTAGGGTCAGATGGGCCCCAGCTCTCTCGCTGCATCCTGAAAAATACAAACACAATCTCCATCGGAGAGTGAGATCAGTGTAGGTTAACAAATATACACAATTCTGGATTACCTAGATTCTATTTTTAGTAGTCTCCCTGTCACTCGCTCCCATAGTGCATCTTG
>PVHP010043934.1:0-14336 GCA_004024765.1 Zapus hudsonius
CCTGTGGGTCTGGCTTATGTGGGTCCTGGGGAATTGAACCTGGGGCCTTAGGCACTGGAGACAAGTACCTTAACCACTGAGCCATCTCTCCAGCCCGTCATCTTGCCAACTCTTAAGACACTTGTGTTGTCAGACCTACAGCCAGATGATGGTCTCAGATGAGGATCTGCCCTGAACCTGCGGCTCAGGAGGGCCCGAGGGGTAGTGGTGCTGACCGGCTCCCTTCCTATCCTCCACACAGGGGCTTCCTCAGAGCCCTGCTGGGGTCACTGAGGGTGTGGCAAAGGGACCTGGAAAAGGAAGTCATACCTCAGGACGACACTTGAGGCTTCTCCAAATGTGCCATTTGGTGTAGACTTGGCTCCCGTTCACCTGTGAGCTGCAGGTGACTGTCGCCAGAAGTCCATGCAGAGCATGGGGTTGTGCTTTAGAAACTGGCTCAGACCTGCTCACGGTTTGACATCAATTGACTCTAGTGAGGACGTTAGGAGATAAGCAATTACTTGAAAGAATGGGACCTGCGCTTTGTATTTTGTAAGCTTTCATTATCTGGCAAAATTCTAAACTGTATTTCACTCAAGCATTGCTCAGCGACAGGTTGGACATTGTAAAGAATCCTTTGCCACAGAGAGCTTGGACCGCTGCCCTGGGCACTCGTAAAAAAACAAGGCCTGCTCTGTCCAAAGTAGTCAATGTTAGGAAACAAAGACAAGCCGTGGAAATGTTCTAGATTCATGTTCACCAAAGAGGCACCAAGAATAGCACAAGTTCCAGACTAGACCTGACTCGGATGTACCAGCTGGAGCTCGACCCTGCGGAGAAGCCCCGCCTGTGACTTCCTCGTGCTCAGATGAGCTACTATCATGAGTGCTTCAGAGAGAAATTGTGTGCATGTGCAAGTGCATAGATGTATACAGGTATGCATGTGTGTGGGCATATGCAGGAGTCTTCACACATGTGCAGGAGCGTGAGCACATTTTGTATGTAAGGGTATGTTCACATGTGTGCAGTGTGTGATCGCATGCAGGAGTATGTGTGTGTGCAGGAGTGCATTGCACACGCAGGAGCATGCACACAAGAGTGCACGTGTGTGATCACACACAGGAGTATGTGTGTGCAGGAGTGTGAGTGCATTGCATACGCAGGAGCATGCACACAAGAGTACACGTGTGTGTGTGGGGTCACATGCAGGAGTATGTGTGTGCATGAGTGAGTGCATTGCACACACAGGAGCATGCACACAAGAGTACACATGTGTGATCACACGCAGGAGTATGTGTGTGCAGGAGTGTGAGTGTATTGCACACGCAGGAGCATGCACACAAGAGTACACATGTGTGCGTGTGTGTGATCACACGCAGGAGTATGTGTGTGTGCAGGAGTGAGTGTATTGCACACACAGGAGCATGCACACAAGAGTACACACGTGTGTGTGTGTGTGTGGGCACATGCAGGAGTATGTGTGTGTGCAGGAGTGAGTGTATTGCACACGCAGGAGCATGCACACAAGAGTACACGTGTGTGTATGTGTGTGGGCACATGCAGGAGTATGTACACGTGCACAGGTGTACACATGCAAATATATACACATTGAGTGTGGTGTCCACAGCCAGACTGTAAATTTTCTGTCACTGTGAAATTCATCCCGGACTGAGCACTAACCAAAGACACCTTGATAAAAGGTGGGTCCAGGTGGGCAGGGCATGAAGCAGACTCTAAGGCGGGATGGAAGGGGGGGTCCTGACCAGGGAGATCCAGGAACATGGTGACGTGTGACTCAGTCTCTTAGCTCTGATGAAGGAGGTCCTGGAGGGGGGCCGAGTCACGGTCAGCAGGCCTGGCTTTCAGGCTGTAGGCCACACTCACCTCCAGGGTCTCCTCCCTCTGGCCATCCCTCTGTGCCTCCTCCACCCAACAGAACCCAGCACTAGAAGTCAGTGTGAAGACTTGAGTCCACCACCTAAGAATTTTAGGAATTTCCTCTTACTTTGAAAAGAAAACTTGTTCAAAACCTCTCCTCATATTTATAATTATTTGGACTTGAACGAGTTTCTGTCCTCTCCAGAGCAGCTATGGTTTCCTAAGGGCTGTGTGTGAGTTTCTGAGGAATGGGCTTAGCGCCTCAGGCTGTACAGTCAACCTCCATGATTCCAGTTGGCTTTCAGGATGGGTCAGCATCACAGTGCTGCCCTAGGAAGCTGGCTAGGTGCTCACAGCTCCCCTGGGCCTGGCTGTGGCCAATGCTCCTGCCTGGAGGGCCACTGGAGGGAAGGGTGGCTCAGACTCCTAAGGGAGGGGACTGGAGCATCCCAGGGTGACAGGTCAGGAGAGGTGGCTGGAGCAGGTGGCTCTGGGCCAATTTGGCTGGCCCCACGTCCTGCATGCCTGCCCACTTCCTGAGCCCAGGTCTGTGGGCTTCCTGTCTGTTCTGGGCCTTCTGGATTGTTCTTTTCATAAAATGCTCGGCTGAGGCTGGTGAGTGGGAGGCTGCAGGGGTCCCCAGGCACTGATATCCTTCCTTCTAGGCCCATCTCCCAGTGCTAAGCAGGCTGCTTGGATGCTGTGGTTGGAAGAGGGGCCTCGTCCACGGGCGCAGGCACAGGCTTTGCCAAGGTCCATCCATCGCTGTGGTCTCGACGGTAGCTGTTGTCAGTCGATCCTGTTTGCTGATGGGGAGCAGCGCTTGGCTGCTCATTCCCTGGCTTTTCAAAAGCATACTGAGCAGTGTAAAGTAATACCTAACTTTACAGTCTTCATCCATGGAAAATTTAAAGCTGAAAATGAAATCTCTGCCAGATGGCAGCCAGTTTTGACTCTGGGCGCTGGAGAATCAAGAATGAGGTGGGGGTCCCCGATGAGCCCAGAGCCTGGCGGGTGTGCAGCCGGCTCCAAGGGGCCAGTGCTGGCGCCATTGGAAAAGGGGGTTCCGATGTGGAAGCAGGAGAGGCCCGTGTGTGTGTGTGTGTGTGTGTGTGTGTGTGTGTGTGTGTGTGTGTGTCTTTTCAAGTAGTGTCTGGGATGTGGGGAGAAGGCGAGAAAGGCAGTGGGAAGTCTAGAAGTGTCTACTGTCCAGGGAGGGATAAGCCGGGGCACAGCTGTTTGCTGGTGGCAAGGGGCAGACTCGGACGCAGGATGTGGGCAGCGTGGCAAGTGTCTCATGCCTTTAGCCATCTCTGAGGCAGATGGGAATGTGCACCCCTCCACGTGGAAGATGGGAGAACCATGCAGAGAACTAGTTAGATCCTGGGAGACAAAGGTGGAGGCTGGGGGTCATGGAAGCAAGCTGTGGGTAGATGTGACGTCAGAATCCTGCACATGGGAAGCTAACACATGGAAACCCAGCCCCCAGAATGGGCAGCAAAAGGCACAGGGCTTCTTGTGTGCCCAGCTGGAGGGGCATCAACATAGTCTTTTGTTGTTGTTGTTTTTTGGTTTTTCGAGGTAGGGTGTCGCTCCAGGCCAGGCTGACCTGGAATTCACTATGTTGTCCAGGCTGGCCTCGAACTCACATTGATCCTCCTACCCCTGCCTCTCAAGTGCTGGGATTAAAGGTGTATATGCCACCAAGCCCGGCTTGAACTCTTTTTTAAAAACTTGTTTATTTGAGAGAGCGGGATGGAGGAGAGTATAGAGAACATATGTATTTGGGGGCAGGGCTCCAGCCACTGCAAATGAACTCCAGATGCATACATCACTTTGTGAATACTGGGAAACTGAACCAGAGCTGGCAGGTTTTGCAAGCAAGAACCTTTAAACACTGAGCCATCTCCCCAGCCCTGTCCTTGAACTCTGGATACTCCTGTCTCAGCCTCCCCGGTGCTGGGTTACAGACATGTGCCACCATGTCTGGCTGGGACATATTCTTTATCAGAGGGTTTAAAAATATTTCTCTATTTGCAAGCAGAAAGATAGAAGAGAGACAGGGAGAATGGGCATGCTAGGGCCTCCAGCTGCTGCAAAGGAACTGCAGATGCGTGCACCACTTTGTGCATCTGGCTTTATCTGTGTACTGGGGAATTGAACCCAGGTCGTTAGGTTTTGCAGGCAAATACCTTAACTTGAGCCATCTCTCCAGCCTGGAATAGGTTCTTAATCATGTTGCTGTTCATGACTCAGGTGATTCAACTGTGCCTCCTAAACTCGTGATCCATTCTCTTGTTAGAGTGTGCAGTCCACTCTGTGTCTGTGTCTGCTGGGCTGCAAGGTGTTATCTTGTAATAAAAGCAAGATAAGGAGTCATGGTGGTATATGCCTGTCATCCCAGCCTGGGCTACCTACCGAGACCTTACCTTAAACAACAGCAAATACAACAATAGAGAGAGAGAGAGAGAGAGAGAGAGAGAGAGAGAGAGAGAGAGAGAGAGAGAAAGCATGATGGTAGGTAAGGGTGAAATATTCACTAAGTATTGACACAGTGTGGTCAGCTAAGTGGCTAGGTATGAGATACAATGATGAGAGAGAGGCTGATTACCTGTTAAATAAGACCTCAGCGTAGGGCTGGAGAAATGCGTCAGCGGTTAAGGTGCTTGCCTCCAGTGCCTAGAGCCCCGGGTTCAATTCCCCAGTACCCATTTAAGCCAGGCTACACAAGGTAGTGGCCCTGATGACTCACTCTGTCTCTCTCTCTCTCTCTGCTGAAAATGAATAAATAAATAAAAATAAGACCCCAGTGTTTGGCTGGCCCAATAAAGCGTTGTTTGGCTGGCCCAATAAAGCGTGTCTGAAATTGTGACTGCCACCAACGCCTGTTCTTCCCTTGAATGTTATCAGCCTTTACTTTCATTGTGAACTTCGTATTGACAGCATTCCTAGTTATAGACAATATACCCTGATCATAACCCTTTCCCACTGGTCTCCTTTCCCCTCCCAGATCCACCCTCCACAGAACCCCCCCTTATTTCCAACTAGTCCTTCTATTTTTTGTTTGTTTTTTGAGGTAGGGTCTCACTGCTCTAGGCCAGGCTGACCTGAAATTCACTATGTAATCTCAGAGTGGCCTCGAGCGAGTTCACAGACACCGGCTAGGTCTTCTATTTTGATGTCATTGTTTCTTTTCCTCTTAGTATGCAGGTCTTGTGTAGGTAGCATCAGCCACTGTGAGGCCATGAATGTCAAGGGCACTTTGTGTCTGAAGCATTCTTCCTCCTTTGGCTCTTTCTGCCTCTTCAGCCATGTTCCCTGAGCCCTGGAGGCTGTGACGGAGATGACTCAGTGCTCAACACCCCACTGTCATTTCTTCTCAGCACCATGGTAAGTTCTGAGTCACCCCAGAGGTCATCACCATCTGAAAAGAGAGGCTTCTCTAACCCAAAGTGAGAGTAGCATTAATATGTGGGCATAAATGTAAGGTTTTTTTGTTTGTTTTCGAGGTAGGGTCTCGCTCTAGCCCAGGCTGACCTGGAATTCACTCTGTAGTCTCAGGCTTGCCTCGAACTCATGGCGATCCTCCTACCTCTGCCTCCCGAGTGCTGGGATTAAAGATGTGTGCCTCCACATGCCTGACAAACATAAGTATTTAGAAGGCAGTTTGGTGGGCATAAAGTATGCCTTTAGCCAGACAACAGTAGTAGTTTTCTCACTAGGGCTTATGACTAGGTTTCAGTACCAGGCATGAATTCCCTGACATGATGAGGGCCTCAAGTCCAATCAGAGAGCAGTTGGTTTCCCCCATAACAGACATGCCACCTTTGCACCTGTTGGTACATTTGACCTGGCTGGCCAGCGGTAAAACGTGCAGGGTCCACTGCTGATTAAGACAGTTCTTGACGTTTCTTCCCCAAAAGGCTGCACAGATCTTTCTAGTATCCTGACAGTCAACAGGAAGCTGACTTCCAGCTCAGCTCCAGCTTGATCTCTCAGTGACCTGCAGCCCCAGCATGTGCTGTCGACAGCAATAGGATCTCACCATCTAGTTCTGGTGGGCAGCCAAGAGCCTTGGCAATAGCCTGTAATATTTTGGGAGCATCAAGGGCCTCCGTGGTGAACAACTTACTGGAAGGTTTCCCATCCCCTGACCCTCACATTGAAATTTTTCTAACAACAGTCTATGGCTTCTGGACACATTATCTACCTCCACAGGCTACTTCTGCACAAACTCTCTTTTTAACATATATAGGTTTCCATATGGCTTATTGATAACTTCTTTTTTATTTTTTAAATTTTTTTTATTTAAAATATTTTATTTATTCATTTTTCAAGCAGAGAGATAGAGATAGAGAGAGAGAGAGAGAGAGAGAGAGAGAGAGAGAAAGAGCATCAGGGCCACCACCTTGTGGGTCTGGCTTATGTGGGTCCTGGGAAATTGAACTTGGGGCCTTAGGCACTGGAGGCAAGTGCCTTAACCTCTGAGCCATCTCTCCAGCCCTATTGATAACTTCTTAAATTTGTATTAAGCCTCCTACCACCTCCTCTTCTCTATCTCCTCCTGTGACCCCACTTAGACCACTTCATCCCCAGTGTTCTCGACCTCCATAGCAGCTCTACACTCCCCTTGGGCCCTCCCCTCTCCTCCCTTCTTCCGAGCTCCTTTTGAGCTTCCTGGCCTCCACTAACCACTGACTTACTCCAACTCACATACAAATCTAAACATGAAGCTACAATTGACATATGAGAGAGAACATATGGTGTCTGGCTTTCTGAGCCTGAGTTACCTCACTTAATTTTAAACTTTTTTGGATCCATCCATTTCCCTGCTGCATTCATAATTTCATTTTCTTTATAGCTGGATAAAACTCCATTGTGCAAATACCTCACATCTTCATGATTATCAGTTGATGACATCTGGGTTGGTTCCGTTTCCCAGCTATTGTGAGTAAAGCAGTAATAAATGTGGATGAACAAGTATCTCTCTAGCAATGGGTAGACCTTAGGGAATAGGCCAAGGAGTGGTATAGCTGGGTCATATGCTGTGGTCTTCAGTTCCACAATGCTAGGGTGAGCATCCAACCAAACACAGTGTCCGGGAGGAACGGGCTTTATTTCAGCTTGCAGGTCCAAGGGAGGTTCCATCAATGGCGGAAGGAGCTGGCTCCCATTCATAAATCCAAGCAGAGAGAGAAACCACCAGCAGCTAGCAAACACCAAAAAGCAGCAAGCAGGACCCCCATAACTCAAACCACTCTGTAAACCTTTGGGCTGGAATTCAGATCCACCCCCAAACACAAACCTTTGGCCTGGGATCTGCCCCCAGTGACACCTCTAAATCAGGAGGCTGGAGACAAGTTACACATGTTCATAAAACCCCTGAGTCTATGGGGCATACATTCAAACTACCGCATAGAATAGATTTATTATATATAGATATGATAGATATACCTATCTTTTTAGTGTCTCAGGAAACTCCACACTGACGGTACCAGTTTATATTCCCATCAACAATGGACACCACCCCAGCATTGTCACGTGATTCGTGATGACAGCCATTTTGACCACAGGAGATGGAATCTCAATAGTTTTAATTTGTATTTTCCCGATGACTAAGAAAGTAGAACACATTTTTAGATGCTTATTGAACATCTGTATTCTTCTTTTGAGAGCTCTCCATTCAGTTTTATATTCCTCTTTTCTTTGGGTTGTTTGCTTTAGTTTTTTGAGTTCTTTGTATACCCTAGCTCTCACCCCCTGTCACACACACACACACACACACACACACACACACACACACACACACACACATATATATATATATATATATATATAAAATTTTTAATTTCTAATTTCATCAAGTCATGGTCTTTTCCTCTGAGTGACTGGGGTTCTAGAAAGTCTTCGCTGATGTCCGTATGCTGAAGTGTTTCCTCCACTTTTTTTCTCTAGCACTTTCAGAGTTTCAGGTCTGATATTGAGGTCTTTGATCCATCTGGACTTGATTCTTGTGGAGGGGGGGGGGAATCTCTTTCCATCCTACGTATAGACACTCGGAGAGGTCGGAGGACAGCTGTGAGTTCGAGGCCTGCCAGGGCCAAGTCAGTGAGACCCTACTAATGGACACTCAGCTTTGCCAGCGCCAGTGAGTGCTTTTCAACCCTGACTTTTGAGGTCACTGTCCTGCTGTTCCACAGAAAGTGCTTCTAAGGTGCACTTTTAGGGATGCCCAGTTGCTCCCTGGCACTGGTCCCCTGGAGTCATTGATGAACTTTGGCAGCAGCTGGCTTCAAGCAGAGGTTCAAGCCCTGGCGGGGCACCCGAGCACATCTGCGACCTCACTGCTTTCTCTGGCTTTCTTCAGTTGCCTGAAGCTTCTGCAGCCAGGCTGACCCGATGGCTTGCTTCCCTGTAAATGGGTCCCACCGCAGAGCGCCCTCTAGCGCCGCAGAGCTGCGCTGCCTCGGAGCGTGGTCGGCCCTGGAGGGAGCTGACCCTTGGGAAGGAGTAACCCGGAAGTACTGCATCTGTTGGCTGGCTATCCATTTCGGCGCTCTCACCCTGCGCTGGCTTGGGCATCTTTCTGTCTATTTACAAACGGCAGTATTGCCAACAGCAGGCATCTCAAAGGAAACAGTTCGCCCAGTCTCAACAAGGATTAGATTCTCTCCCCAACTTCAGGGTTCATGCTTGCTGGCCAACCCTTTCTAGAGTATTTCCTCTAAACCATCCATAGGGCATTAGTGACGTTCCTTTTTATAAAAAGTAGCCTTTCAACATTATTTATTTGAAGGCGGGCGTGGTGGCGCACGTCTTTGATCCCAGCACTTGGGAGGCAGAGGTAGGAGGAGTGCTGGGAGTTCAAGGCTAGCCTGGAACTACAGAAGGAGTTCCAGGTCAGCCTGGGCTAGAATGAGACCCTACCAGAAAAACAACAATAAAAGTATTTATTTAAGAGAGAGAAAGAGAGAGAGGAGAGAGGAGAAGAGAGAGAGAGAGAGAGAGAGAGAGAGAGAGAGAGAGAGAGAGAGAGAGAGAGAGAGAGAGAGAGGAGAGAGAGAGAGAGGAGAGAGAGAAAGGTCATGCTAGGGCCCCTTACCGCTGCAAACAAACTTCATGAACCACTTTGTGCATCTGGTTTTAGGTAGGTAGGGGAGAACTGAACCCAGGCTGGCAGGATCTACAATCACTTTTAACCACTGAGCCCCAATATCAGCTTTTGCCTCCAAGATGATTTTTCCCCTCAAACTTAGAAACTCGACAAAAAGATAAATCAGCCGCTTCCCCAGCCTGTGGACAGTTTAATGGAGCACACATGGAGAGCTGTGTTCCTCCAGGTTCTCAGCAAGGGTCTCAGTCGTGGGCACAGAGGGAAGCCCAGAAGAAAGCGAGTAGCTGGCTAGGGAGGAGCCAAAGGGACCCATGAGCTCTGCTGCAGTGACTGTGGGCACCTGGTGGCATGGCCACACATGACACACAGGCGGGCATGCCAGACCGCAGCTTCCAGCAGAGCCCAGTGGCGGATGGGTAATCGGGTGGGACCTGGGCAGGCAGGACCAGGCAGAGACAGGCAGAACAGTCTCATTTCTCTGATGCCCACACGCTCATGCACCTTCTCAGAGCCCTGGACTGTTGTGGGGGGCTTTCCAAACCAACCAGTGACACTGGGAGCTCGACCTGGGCAGTGTTACTGCCTGTGTATGGAGAAGGGCCTGGGCGGCTCTCTCATGTTTACTTCAGGGGACATTACTGGAAAAGGACCAGTGACCACGAGTGTTGATGACAGGGCCTACGGTGGCAAACATCTCAACTCAAGCATATGTACCCTGGAATTAAGTGACTCCCCAAAGCTCAAGTGTGAGAAAAATGAACTAGTGTGGAATGCTAACAACACGGTATTGAGGTTGACGTGGAGAAAATGGTGAGATTTGAACCCACGGAACAGCATTCACCTCTAGGGCAGCAGCCCGGTGCTCTCCAGGGCAGAGGTGTGTCTGTCTGGCTGCACTGTGGACCTGTGTGTGCCCTATGTAGAGCTGCCCCACGTCCAGCCGCCCAGAACCAAATGCTGCTCAGAGTCCACCCCAAGGCACCATGAGCACAGGGCATGACAAAGAAGTGGGTGCATTATCATCACCGTTTATCCTTCACCAGCCCAGCCTTCACATTTCATCATCTCATTCATGGTCTAACATGTGCAGAGAACACCATTCTTATGGCATTATGGATGGTATAACATGAGGAGTCCCTGTGCACATGCCTACAAGATCTCTGAACACTCATCACCTACTTCTGGGAAGAATTAAACTCCTGGTGTGGGGTGGGGTTAGGCAGGGACAGGCCTGGGCCATATGTGCTTTCTGGGACAGCAAAAGTAGAGTTCCTTTCTGCCGGCAGTTCAGGCATCATGGTGTCTGGAGGCTTGGGAGTTGCCCAGGGAGCGGGTCTGATAGCAGCCATCTTGGGGGTCTCATAGCACTGGGACAGCCCTCTACCCGTCTGCAGAGTGGGTGCCACTCCCTCACTGTTAAACCTGCTCCAGGACCATCCCAAATTTTTTTACAATTTTTTTTGGTAAGAGCAAAATAAGCTCCAAAAACTCCTTTCCCAGGAAGCCCAGCATAGTGTTGACCTGTGAGAGAGACTGACTGGGACTGAGGAACATGCCACCTTCCCTGTGAGCCAGAGTGACAGAGTGACATGCTTCATGCTCCCAGGTTCTACCTGCAGGGTGGGTTCAGGTGCAAAGCTCACCTCTGCTGATGTGAGCATAGGGTGACAGAGCTGTGTGGCTGGCACCACCCTGATCTGCCAGCTTTCCAGGTGGGTGATATGTACACACTGTTATGGGTGCCTAGGAGGCTCCCCACTGCCTCCAGCACTCACTAGGGAGACGGTGCGGGGCCAGGAGTCCAGCTGCCAACAGGTCCCACAGGCCACCCAGGTAATCAGAAAGCTCTTTTATTTGGTTACGTTAATCACCTCTCAAAAACGGGCTGTGCAGTGCTGTTCACCGGCGCTTGCACACGTGCCAGGGGCTGGTTGCAGAGTGAAGCTCAGCAGGCATGGAGGGCAGGAAGGGGTTCATCTTCTGAGCGTCCATCCCCGCAGGGGAGGCAGATCCTGCAGGAAGCATTGAGAGAGATAACCAGAGGTTAGCTTTCTAAAGAATGATACCAATGTCAAATAACAAATAGGTTGGAAGGAAAGAATTCACTAGTTTCAGTGTATGTTTTTAAAATTTCAGGTGTCAGGTTAGTCCTTTTGAAGCCATAATGTAAAACCCAGAGCGGGGTGAGAGTGAGTGATACTGGGTTTCTGAACTGCTGAGAGGCTGAGGAGATTTAGAGCTTTCTCTCTGCCCTGCACATGTGTGTTCTCACTCTTACATCCCCGCAGAGCTGGCAGAGCACTTGCCTGAGCGCTGCCGCTGAAGCAGGCCTGAGATGCTGATAGGCTGCCGGGGTGGCCCCGACTGAGAGCCGTAGGGGCTGGGGGAGACCCCTCGGACCCCTCTGCTGGGTGGCTGGCACGCTGGAGCTGGAGACAGTCCCTTGTAGGGCATCGGCAGTGGTGGAACCCTAGTAATAAATAAATTCAACAGTTATATATGCTCCCGATGGCACTGGGGACCCAGTCATCCAAGCACAGACTGTCGGCTCTGAATATCTAGGACCAGCAAGGCTTACACTGTTCCTGCAGGCAGCCACTTCAAGAAGGCTTGCTCTGGGCTGAGAGGGTGTGAGCAGGACGGACCTTCCAGGAGGCCAGCACTGCCTTGTTAGCTAGCCCAGAGGGCTGCAGCTGCTATCAGCTAGCCTCGGGGCCTTCCTGTGCCTACACACTAAGGTCCATGTGCATCCAACCATTCCTCAGGGTTCCTGACAATGAGAAGCTGAACAGGAACATGGGGAGCCTGGCTCTATGCAGCTCCCTGACCTGCCTGTCCCCAAGGCCAGCTTTAGCCCATGGGCCACCTCACTACCCCATCCCTTCCAGCAATCTAGGCAATTCCAACAGCTTCTCACATGGCCCCACTCTGCCTCCTCAGGATAGCCTGTAGCTCCTTCTCCCCTCATCTGTTAGTTACCCTCAGCCCTGAAGGTTCTGGAAACTTCCTTAGCAAGCTTGGTAGCTGTTTTTGACCATGATCTCCATGTTACCTAGTCCCAGCTTCCAGGCTGCATCCAGTGCAATGGTGTCACTGGCTGGTTGGATTTCCCTTGTTAATCTGTGCTTTTTTCCCCCTGGATTTATTGTGGTTAGACATCCTGGGGCCTTATGGGTCCTAGGGACACTACTCCTCCTAGGGTGGCTAATTTCTGTAGCCCAGGACCAGCTGGCACAGCTATGGGCACAGCTCTCACCCACCCAGGGCCCTATCCTCCTTTCTCAAACTCACACATGCCAAGCTCTGAGTTATCTACACTCACCAGGCCTAAGTCACTGGCTTTTAGAAAGCACAGCACAGGCTCATGCACATGCTTCCCTGCTCTGCCTCCTGGAAAATGAGCAACAATGTGCTCTTCCCAGCAGCCACCTCTGCCATCACCCTGCCAGCTGACTCAAACAGAGCCATCACTCAGCAAACCCACTCGTCCTGCATGTGCATCCATGCAGTATGCGGACACTCAGCAGGGGGCTGGGAGGGTCCCAGGCCATGACAACACAGCGTATCACCACCCAGGGCGACACAAGAGCCAGTGCCGATGATGTGGGGTTGGTGCTATAGGGTGAGAAAAGACCAAGGAAGCAGAGCCAAGTCCCCAGGGTGAGCAAAAGCTCAGTCATGACACCTCTTCAGGAAGAGCAGTGCAGACAGCCGCAGGCTATGAGGGGCAGACATGGACGGGGCTGTGTGCTCACTGTGCCTGGCTGAGCTGGAGGGGGAAGGGGAGAAGCTGCCAGCCAGGGAGCAGCAAGTGTGGGTGTGAGCTCGGCGCTGGAGATGTTCGAGCAGGGCCTGTCTTCTGGAGACTCCTCCGTGTGGGACAGAGAATGGGGGAGCCCACCTGTCCATGGAGAAGGGTGCAGCTGAGTAAAGATGCCTTCTCAGGGTCAGCAGAGCACAGCATAGGCCCAGTGTGCCTGTTGCCTGCTCCAGTGTGCAGTGTTGCTGGTGCAGTCAGCCTGATGGCTGCAACGCTGCCTGCTACCTCTTCCTCATACAAAAGCAGAGCTGAGAAGCTGACACTGGTCAAAAATAGTTCCCTCTTGCCCTCTACAGGAAACCCTGTGAGGAGGGAGTGTGGAGCCATGGAGTGATGAGAACAGGACAGATATGTCAGTCAGTTGGATCTTGGCTTCAAAACCTCCAAGTATAAAGTGGAATGTACAACATAAACTTGCTCAAATGTGGACAAACAGGATCAAAGGCAGCACACGTTACCTAGAACAGTGGTTTGAGGTCGTGACTGGCTCATACTCTGTCTGAGGACCCACCTGAGAGCCTTTACCGAGTTTCCACGACTGGGTGTCAAGCTGAGAAGCTGAGGGCCTCGGCAGGAGACACTGCCTGTAGATGTAGAATAAAACAGTCATCCAGGGCTGGAGAGAGGGCTCGATCCCCAGCCCTCACACATGACTAGACTCCGTGTTCTGGGAGGCAGAACTAGGAGGATCCATGGGGCTTTCTGGCTAGCTTGTCTTGACAAATCAGTGAGTCCTAGGTTCATGAGAGACCCTGCCTCAAAAAGTAAGTGAAGAGCAACGGAGAGGATCCCTACACTGATCTCTGGCCAGATGTGCATGCACACGTGTCCCCACATCTAAATACACATGCACGCATGCCACCTATAGAACGAAAACGATGACGACAAACTCCATCACGTTTGTCCCCAGGCAGCCGTGTGACTACTGACACACTGACACTGAGTCCTTCCCAACACAAGCACATGTCTCACTTTTATGGAGGTTCTAGGATCCCCTGGAATAAGTCAGCAGCTTGGACCACAGACCTCAGCAAACCAATCTGTCTAGTTTCAGCCTCACACAGGCTACTGGGCCACAGTGCCCCCTCTGTGGTGACACACAGGAGGTGCTTCTGTCTCCTGGAGGGGAGGAGGATGAGCACTCCTCTCTGGCTTCTCAGTCCCATAGCCAGCAACACTGTGCTGGGACTGTAGCATCACCTTGTAAGCAGCCAGGGTCTCACACATTCTACTCAAGCTACAACAGGCTTTCAAGTAATCGTCTTTCAAGGCAGGGTCTCGCTCTAGCTCAGGCTGACCTGGAATTCACTATGAAGTCTCAGGATAGCCTCAAACTCAACAGCAGTCCTCCTACCTCTGCCTCCAGAGTGCTCGTATTAAAGGTATGTACCACCATTCCTGGCTTATTTTATTTATTATTATTATTTATTTATTTGCAAACAGAGGCTGGGGGAGAATATGGGTATGCTAGGGCCTCTAGGTGCTGCAAACAAACTCCAGATGCATGCGCTACTTTGTGCATCTGGCTTTATGTGGGTACTG
>PVHP010043935.1:0-14345 GCA_004024765.1 Zapus hudsonius
GAAACGAGAAGACTCAAGGTGGTGGGGGTGAAGAGGTAACTACTTGTTGCCCTGCAGGAAGAGAGAGCTGCCCATACCAAAACCAAGCTCCTCCTGGCCAAGGAAGAAGAGAAGTTGCAGTTTGCCCTTGGAGAGGTGGAGGTACTGTCCAAGCAGCTGGAGAAAGAGAAGCTGGCCTTTGAAAGAGCGTGAGTAATCTCGGCACTCAGGAGGTGAAGGCAGGAGAATTAGGAGTTCAAGGCCAGCCTGGGCTACTTGAGCCTCTGGAGAGGGGAAGGGGATGGATAGGTGGCAGCTGCGTCCCCTCCCTCTCATCTCCTCCCACCAGGCTCTCCAGCGTCAAGAGCAGAGTCCTACAGGAGTCCAGCAAGAAGGACCAGCTCATCACCAAGTGCAATGGTAGGCGGGAGGCCCGCGCTGCCTCCCACGCTAATATACACGGGCTCTTTCCCAATAGCCCAGTGCCTGTGTCAAGGGCAGGGTTTTACCCCAACTTCTCACCCCGGCTGAGGATTCAGGCCATCCCGGGCGGGCCGCACCTTCGAAAAGGCCTTCAGGGACCAGGCAGGACGCGGAAATGAGGGAAGCGGTCGATGCGATATTCTTCACAGCCATAAAGGAACGGGCTCGCTCCCAGTTTTCTTGAAACATACAATCTTCTTAGTCCACCTCTTCTTTTTCCCTTTTTTTTTTTCTGTTTGTATTTTTCCAGGTAGGGTCTCACTCTAGCCCCAGCTAACCTGGAACTTACTCTGTAGTCCCAGGCTGGCCTCAACCTCATGGCTCCTCTTACCTCTGCCTCCGGAGTGCTGGGATTAAAGGCGTGCGCCACCACACCCGGTTGTTTTTCCCATTTTTGATAAGTGTTAGAAAGTTTACTCTTCAACTATGCATGGAGAGAAGCAAGCACAGTTCTTTTGGAGAGCTGACCATTAATCCCAGGGTCAGGGACTCAGTAGAGACAAATGGGGAGTGGGGTGATGAGAGCCATGCCTCCCTCCCCTTTGGGAATGGGAGACCAGGATTGCTAGATCTTTATTTATTTATTTGCAAACAGAGAGAAAGAGAGAATGGGCAAGCCAGGTCTCCTGGCCACTGTAAACCAACTCCAGATGCATGCACTCCTTTTGTGCACCTGGCTTTACGTGGGTAATGGGGAAATCAAACTCTGGTCATTAGGGTTTTTTGGTTTTTTTTTTTTAATATTTAATTTTTATTGTCCATAATGAGTTACATTATTTAGTGGGCAAACAATGAGTTGTTATCCCCAGTTCCCCAGTGCCCCTCTTCCCCTGGTCATTAGGTTTTTGCAGGCAAGCACCTTAACCACTGAGCCATCTCTCCATCCCTGCTAGATTTTAAAAATAATCTAGAAGCTAGGTATCTGTAATACACCTATAATCTCAGCATTTAGAAGGTAGAGGCAGGAGGACCAGGAGTTTAGGGTCATCCTTGGCTACATAGTTCAAGGCAAGCTTAGGCTCTATGAGACTCTTTTAAACAAATTTTTATTTTTATGTGTGTGTGCATGTGTGAATGGGCGTGCCAGAGTGTATTGCCATTGCAAGTGGAATGGGAACACCAGATGCTTCCACCATTCCCCCCTCTCCCCAGAGGTAGGGTCTCTAGCCCAAGATGACCTGCAATTTACTCTATAATCCCAGGCTGGCCTTAAACTCCCAGCGATTCTCCTATCTCTGCCTCCCAAGTGCTGGGATTAGAGGCATGTGCCACCATGCCCAGCAAGTTCTTTATTTTTAAATGTTTTTCTTTTGCATGTGTGTGTGAGAGAGAAAGAGAGTGTGCATGCCAACACCTCTTGCCGCTGCACACAAACTCTAGGTGTATGCTCAATTTTGTGGAGCTGGTTTTATGTGGGTACCAGGGAACTGAACCCGGGCCCACAGGTCTTCTTCTGACTTGTTTGTATAGGAACTAATTTAAACATTTTTAAAGTATTGCATGGACCAAGCAAAGTATTTCTAGCCACCAGTTTTTCAACTCTGTTCTATGCTTATGCATTACTGGATGGCTCTTTGAGAGTCAAGCTGCCCAGTGTCCCTAGGACTCAGGAACACCTTTCATTTTCCTGGACTCCCTTTACCTAGTTTGAGAAGTAGGTAAGTATTCCATGCATCTGTATTCATTTTCAGTAGGCCAGAGACTAACCAGGACCCAAAGAGGTTCAAGGTCCCACTCGCAGTCCTGGGCAGCCCTCATGTACCACCCCAGACTTCTTTCACTCCTGGTGATGAGCACTTACTGGGAAATGACCAGGCCAGGCAGGCTGGCAGGTATTAGAGTTAGAGCAATGAGACCTGCCAGGTCCCCCCCCCCCTGGAAGTTAACAGATAGTTAATATCTCTATTTCTTTTTCTTTCTTTCTTTCTTTTTGTTTTTTGGTTTTTCAAGGTAGCATCTCGCTCTAGTCCAGGATGACCTGGAATTCACTCTGTAGTCTCAGGCTGGCCTGGAACTCACGGCAATCCTCCTACCTCTGCCTCCCGAGTGCTGGGATTAAAGGTGTGTGCCACCAAGCCCAGCTTCAGTTTTATTTTTTCGAGGTAGGGTTTCACTCTAGCCCAGGCTGACCTGGAATTCACTATGTAGTCTCAGGGTGGCCTTGAACTCACAGCAATCCTCCTACCTCTGCCTCCTGAGTGCTGGGACTAAAGGTGTGCGCCACCATGATCTCTATTCCTAAGGTACAGGTACCCTGGTCCTTCTCATCTCTCTGGTCTCTCTTCCTCTACTTTGTCCCCAAAGAACTGGGGTTTGCTCCTAGCATAGCCAAAGACGTGCTTCTTCCAACAAAGCACTTCTTTCCAACAAAGATCTGTCCAACTAATACCTTGCACGTGCATGGGACTCAGTCTGGCTACCTCTCTGCAGCATGCACTGCCACCGCTCCCCAGTGGGCCAGAAGCCCTCGCCTACTGTAGAGGAGTGGGGTGTGGATTGAGGAGACCATGCCTCCCTTTTTTGTTGTTTTGGGTTTTTCTTTTACTTTTTTTTTTTTTTTTTTTTTTGAGGTAGGGTCTCACTTTAGCCCAGGCTGACCTTGAACTCACTCTGTAGTCCCAGACTGACCTCAAACTCATTGCAATCCTCCTACCTCTGCCTCCGGAGTGCCGGGATTAAAGGCGTACACCACCACACCCGGCTTCTGTTGTGGTTTGTTGTTAGTATTTATTTGAGAGAGAGGAGAGAGAGCTTGTGTGCAAGAAGAGAACGGACACGCCAGAGCTTACTGCCACTGAAAATGAATTCCAGACACATTCGACACTGTGCATCTGGCTTTACGTGGATACTGGGGAATTGAACCCCAGCCATCAAGCTTTAACCACTAAGCCATCTCTCCAGCCTCTTTTGTTTTTTTTTCCAAATATTTTTATTTATTTATTTGAGAGAAAGTAAGAAGCGACAGAAAGAGAGAATGAGTTTGGGAATGCCTCCTGCCACAGCAAATAGACTCCAGACACATGTGCCAGTGAGGTGACATCTGCAGAGACCTGCAGGAGCTGTGCTTCCTATTTGGGGGCAGGACCTCCTGCTTCTTTCTAGGGACCTTTGCCTGACCTCACCTGGGTGAGGTTCAGAGTTGGCCGGGAAAGTGTCTTTGTGTAATGTGGGTACACTTGTGTGTGTGTATGCATATGGAGACCAGAGATTGGTATCTGGGGTTTCCTCGGTCACTCTCCAGCTTTGTCACTGAGGCAGGCCTAGCCAGCTAGCTTGCTCCAGTGATCCCCTGACTCTGCCTTCCAGTGGCTGGGACTACAGGCAGGCTGCCACACCCACCTGGCATTTAAGAGGGTACTAGGAATCTGAACTCAGGTCCACATGCTTGTGCAGCAAGTGCTTTATCAAAGGAGCCATCGTCCCAGCCTGGAACAGAGTGGTGAGGTCACACACAATCAGGAGACATTGCTTCACTCCTAAGACCCTGTAAGAAAGTCCCTCATATGCCTGGGCCTGGTGACACAGACCTGTAATCTCAGCTACTCAGGACAAAGTTGAACTCAGAAGTTCAGGACTACAGAGTGAGTTCATGGTAAGCCTGGCAACTAGTGAGTCTGTCTCAAAGTAAGTCAAACTATGGCTGGGGATGAATCTCAGTTGGTAGAGTACTTGCCTAGCATGTGCAAGGCCCTGAGTTCTCTCCCCAGTACTAGAAAAATAATAAAATCATTTATTCGAAGATGCTGATGACTGTTCATGGTGAACCCCCAGGGAGAGCTAAGTTCTGAAAAGCCCCACAAGGGAGGACCTTAGCTGGGGGGGGTGGGCCCAAGGGATGGGAAGCTCCCCTCCTCCCTGCTTCTCTCCCTCACAGAAATTGAGTCTCATATTATAAAGCAAGAAGATATACTTAATGGCAAAGAGAATGAGATTAAGGAGCTGCAGCATGCTATCAGCCAGCAGAAACAGATCTTCAGGTGAGGGGCCGGGCAGGCTGGGGTTGTTGATAGAAGTGGGGAGTCTGACTTCTGGCCCCTACCCAGGGCTGTCCAGCCTACGAACTGCTGGCTCCATTGCAGGAATCATGTGTCTGACTTCCGGATCCAGAAGCAGCAGGAGAACTACATGGCCCAGGTGTTGGACCAGAAGCATAAGAAAACCTCAGGATTGAGGCGGGGCCGCAGTCATCATCGATCCAGAGAAAAATAAAATAGTTGCTTTCTGTTTGCTGACAGTAATGCCCAACTTCTGCTGTCTCTGCTCTGGGGAGTCCCATCCTGTGTTCCCTTCATGCGTCCAGGGAAGAAGCCTCTAGAGAATCAAGTCACTGGGGACTAGATGAAGAACCACCTTGTGCCACCATCTGCCTGGCTACTCTGAGCCCAGCTCCTACTGTTTCCCTCCCTTCCTCCCTCCCTGGGGTGGGGGGTAGGTTCCACAGGAGTAGGAGAAGAGCCTAGGGTCTTTGTGGTCTAGTTTGGGTGCTTAGTCCTTTTCTATATAAACGGTCCCAGTTACCTCAGTAACATACCAGGTTGACTGCAGGGCAGGATGGACTGTGATCTGTATGTGTGTTTAGAGCCCTGGTGGGAGACTTCAGAGACCACAGTGCATCTGGGAAATTAGTTGCCATCAGATAACATTTGTACCATCTTCACTTCCTCCAAACAGAAATCTTCACAAATAGAAGGGCGGGAAAATGATCAAGCTATGTCTCTATTGTTTTTTTTTTTTTTTTGTTTTTTTTTCGAGGTAGGGTCTCACTCTAGCCCAGGCTGACCTGGAATTCACTATCTCAGGCTGGCCTTGAACTCCTGGCAATCCTCCTACCTCTGCCTCCCAAGTGCTGTAATGGATTAAAGGCGTGCGCCACCACGCCTGGCTTCTATTTTGTTTTTTGAGGCAGGGTCTCACTCTAGCCCAAGCTGACATGGAATTCACCCCAGGCTGGCCTCAATCCCCTAGAAATCTTCCAACCTCCGCCTCCCAAGTACTGGGACTAAAGGTCTGTGCCACAGTGCCCAGGCTCATCTGTTACTCTGTCTTTAAGGTAGGGAAACCGGGGCCACAGCTTGCTCAAGTTGCTAAGGCAGGAACGGATGGGATAAGTAGGCTAACTTTCAGAAGCCTACAGGATCATGGGGACACTCAGGCAGGGAACCCATGAGGCTGTTGGATTTGTGAAAGCCTCTGCTGGAACTGTGTGGGCTTGCCCTTGCTTCAGGGCCAGCAAGGGCCTGAGTCACAACAGGGCCTTGAAGCCAGATATTTTAAGGGCAAGTGGAGTCTATTGACATATGACAATAACAGGTGGTGGCTGCTGCTCCACCAGCCCCTGTCCCCAGAGCAGAAAGGAAGGTTTTGGGGGCCTGGAGCTTGAAGAGAGGACCCTACAAAGGTTGGTTTGTCTCCAGGACTTACTCTGAGTACTAAAGCAGCTCCTGAGTGGTAGCACCTTCTGGATGGCTGCTCAGGTTTTGGAGTGAGGGAAGTCCTCCATGATGTCCCTCAACCTGTCAAAGGTGTGTGGGTGTGAGACATGGGCCAGGCAGCATCTGAGCTCTAGCTGAGCAAGCCTGTGAGGGAGGCTGCTGGCCAGTGGTGTTCAGAGAGGGGGGCTGAGAAGATGAAATTGCAAAACCTGAGTTCCCTGGCCTGAAGTTTGGTTTTCTGGCTCACGCCCTGAACCACACACTAGCCCTTGACCTCAGGTGAGCCCTCACAGGTCTGGTTTTCTTGCTATTGACAGGTGCACTTGGGGTCTAGTTAGCTGCTGGCTCGTTTGCAGCCGGGCCTGCCTTCCTGTCCCCTTGGATGCCCGCCCCAGGCGCTCCACCAGTGCCGGAGAAGTACGTGGGGCTTCACTGGGTAAGACCCGGGATGCCTATGCCGCTGGCTCGGGAGTGGAGGCGGGCGCTTTAAGGAGCTCTGACCCCACGGCATCCTCCGGCGGGGCGGGGCGGGGACTGTGCCGGCGCCACCCGCGGAGGCACGGCGAGGGAGATGGTGCAAGGTGTCACCCACCATGTTGACCGCGCTCGCCCCGCCAGCCCTGCCCGGGCTCTCCAGGCGGTTGCCTGCGGCCCCCGCGCGGCGTCAGGACTCGTCGGGTTCGTCTGGCTCCTACCACACAGCGCCGGGTTCCCCGGAGCCCCCGGACGCACAAGGCCGAGTGCAGTGGCTCTGGGTGGCCCCAGGGCGGGGGGTGGGCGCGCAGCCTCTCCTGTCCGTCAGCGCCCAGAATAGCCGCCAGCCGCTCTGCTCCGGCTCGGGTTTCCCGCGAGGCCCGGGCTCCGGCCCGCCGCCGCCGCCGCCGCCGGCCCGGCCCCAGCTGCGCATGCTGCCGTCGGGGGAAATGGAAGTCATCTTCAGCGCCGGGCCTCGGCTCGGTCCCCCGGACGCGGAGGATCTCCGCGAGCAGCAGCTCACGGGGCCTGCCTGGAGCCGCCCGGAGCTGCCGGAACCGGGACCGGTCTCTCCCGTCCCTGCCGCACCGCAGCCCCAGGCCTCCGATGGGGACTCCCGCTGGGCCACCTACCTGGAGCTGCGGCCCCGCGGACCGAGCCCCGCGGTCTCCGCGCAGTTCGAGTGCGTGGAGGTGGCCCTGGAGGAGCGCGCAGCGCCCGTTCGATCCCGGACAGTGCCCAAGCGTCAGATCGAGCTGCGCCCCCGGCCCCGGAGTCCGTCGCGGCCCGACGCGCCGCGGCCCCGCCTGCTCCTGCGCACCGGCTCGCTGGACGAGTCGCTGGGCCGCTTGCAGGCCGCCGCGGGCGTCGTGCAGACGGCGCTGGCCAGGAAACTGGGCCCCACGGTCCCAGCCCCGAGCAACGTCACTTTTAGGCCTACAGGGAAGTCAGAACCTACGACGCAAGAAACAGCTCGCAGCGCTCGCGTGGAAGAGGCTAGGTCTCGGCCACCCCGTGCGCACCAGAGTTCGGCCCCCGCCAGAGCCCCAAAGCCTTGGCCTAGCCTCCGCGAACGCGCGATCCGGCGAGACAAGCCCGCGCCGGGGACCGAGCAGCTTGGCCCCGTTAGCTCCAGCATCTTCCTGCAGTCGGAAGAGAAAATTCAGGACACGCGCAGCCAGGAACCCAAGACTCGGCTCCCACGTGAGCTTCCGGATCAAAGCGTCCCGAGAGCGCGGAGTCCACCCGTTCAGTCGAGAGCACCCTGGGGGATTCCGAGCAGAGCCGTGAGACCCAGGAGCCCTTCCCCGCCATGGCAGGCTCCAAACGGACCTCGCTGCCCGTTCCCCGAGAGCCCTTCCCGGCGGGACAGAACGGCCTGGAGGGTGAGTAGCCCTTCCTTCCCTGAAGCATCCTCCGCGTGGGCAAATCGGAACGCGGCCGTCGAGGACACCGTCAGCAGGAGGAGCCCACCCCTCGGAGCTCCTTCCCAGTGGACAAGCGGGGATGCTGTGGGGCGGAATAGGGACTGGTCCCCGCCGGCCTGGCAGCCGTGGGAGTCACCAGATCACCCTACTGGAACGCGGAGCCCGTCGCCCCAAGAGCCGTGGGGTCCTACTGTGCAGGGCTCGTCGATGGCATTCACGCGGGAAGCTATGAATGGCCTCGCTCGGGAGTTGGGGCCACCTACACCATCTCCACCCGCGACTCCAGAAGTAACAGAGTTGCAGGGTCCATCCACGCAGGACAATCCCGGTATTACCTTTCGAGCAAGTCAGCCATCGCCAGAGGGAGATGCGCCTACCCGCAGTCCCATCGTGGGCACCCTAGACGGCGGTGCGCGCCCAGACGCCTCGGGCTCTGGAGAAGCGGCTTCTGGACGCCCGCGGGTGGCCATCCCGCGGCCGCGGGACGTGCGCAAGATGGTGAAGACCACGTACGCGCCCAGCTTCTCAGCGGGAAGCCCGGGCTCAGGGCCGACGGCACCTCCCGCCGACCCCGGCGGGGAGGAGGACGCCCCCTCCAAATCTCGGGAGCTCCAGGCCGCGGGGCCCCCCGCCCCGGCTCAGTACACTTCCGTTTTCCTCAAGGACTTTCTTCCGGTCGTCCCGCACCCCTACGAGTCCCCGGAGCCGTCTCCGCACTCGGTCCCCCGGGACGCCCCGCAGCCCAGCGGGGTCCCGCGGCGCAGGGCCGAGAACAGCACCGCGAAACCGTTCGCGCGCACCGAGATCCGCTTGCCCGGCGCCCTGGCCCTGAGCGGGCGGCCGCGGAGAAGCCCGGAGCCCCGAGGGCGCGGCCCGGGCCGAGATGGCCCCGAGACCCCCGAGGCCGAAGCCCAGCGCCAGGCTCAGAGCAGCCCCTCGGGCGGCGCCCGCGCCCCAGCCCCGCGGTCCCCCACAGGGACCCGCCCGGGGTCCCCTCGAGCGTGCCCAGGAATTACACCCAAACCGGAGACGCCCCCGGCGGCGCCAGCGCCAGCCACCGCCACCCAGGCGCCTCCCCCGCGGGGACCCCCGCCCGGCAGGTCCGCCTCGGCCCCGCCCACGGACCGGCTCCCGTCGGCGGGGACGCGCAGGCTGCCGGGCGCCCCGCCCGGGAAGGTCCTCGTGGACCCCGAGAGCGGCCGCTGCTACTTAGTGGAGACCCCTCGGCAGCCGCGCGTGCGCCTCCTCTTCGACCCCGAAAGCGGGCAGTACGTGGAGGTGCTGCTGCCGCCCGCGTCCCCGGGGACGCCCCGCCACGCCTGCGCCCCGCTGGCCCTGGCGCCCAGCCTCTACCCGCCCGTCTACGGGCCCGTGGCTGGCTTGTCGCTGCCGCCGTCACCCAACCTGCCGGCCCTCGGCTGCCTCCAGCTGCCCTGGGCCCCTGACGGGGGTCCCCTAAACGGGACGTACTACCTGCCTGGGAGCGGGACCCCCAGCCCCGCCCCGTCTCTGCTCTTCTGTGCCCCGCCTTCCAGCTCCGGACCCATCCAGCCCAGCAAGGGCTCGGGGTTCCCTTTGTGAGGCCCTATGCCTGAGCCCCTAGGGAACCCCTAGACGGCCTTGCAGAGTCCGACCCCCGCCCTCCTTTCTTTCCTCCCATCAACTCTTTTTCTTTGGCGGCTTCCAGCCAGCTAGCATCAGTCGGGAAGTGGCCTACAGAGAATGTACCTGGGCTGATGGCGCTGGAGCTCGCGTAGTGGCTGGGTATTTCCTCCACCAGCAGTGTATCCCCCTTTCCCAAGCATTCCCGCGAGAAGCTGGGGTGTGGCGTGTTTGAGTGTGTATGCAGTCAGGCAAGTTTGTCCAAGTGAGGAGGCAGCCCAAGAGGCTGGGGTTTCCCAGGTAGCAAGAATGGGTGCAGCAGGGGCAGGCCTACCTATGCAGGTGAGCTGCCTGGTCCTCCCTGGAGCCGGTTAATACGGAGAGGGGAGTGGGCTCGGCTGAGATGGAAGGGGAGGGAGGACTCCAGCTATGGAATCTTCTTTGGAACAGGAGCTGAGCTCTGGCCCGGAAGGAAGGCCACGAGAGAGTGACGAAGGTGGTCCCAGGCCAGGGCGGGTCTGAGAAAAGGAGCTGTGGGCTTTGTAGGTGGAGGGTGGAACCAGGGGCTCATCTAGGGAGGGGCCTGGAAGGATGGGGGTGAAGTGGTCCTGGATTGCTGTGGTCTCCATTGTCCCCCCCTTCCTCTTCCTTTTAGCCCAGTGTCTGACTTCTCCAGACCCCCAGAGCTGAGCTAGCTCATTTTGAAGGTGGGGGCTTCAGCCAACCCCACCCAGGAAGGGGGCAGGAATGACAGAGGGAGAATGGCGAGGCTCCTGGCCCCTGTGGGTGGATGGAGGGTGTGCTAGGCCGCAGGAGGGGATGTTCCTGTGGGTGGACCAGGGCGGCCTGAAGCTCTAGCAGGTTCCTCTCCTCCAGCTCCTCTAGGAACAGGTGTGGCAGCAATGCCCAGAGTCTGGTTTCCTGTGCAGACTGGTCACCTAACAGGAAAGACCCCAAACCTGGGCTTCAACTGACCTGAGCTTAGGCAGGATGAGGGAGCTAAGAAGGATCTCTGTGAGGTGAGAGGTGGTCTGAGTAGGAGTGTAGGTACAGTTTTGAGCCTAATATGGCTGGGCCTTGCTGGACTGTGTGAGTGAGGAATCCGGGGAAGGACAGTTCCGGTTCAGAGGAGTCAGGGATGAGGATGGATGGCTTTCTTGTTACAGGCCTCTGTGACCCAGATCCCTTGGTTTCTCTGTCCTTTGCTCTGTGCTGGAAGTTCACTGGAAGACTGAATCAGAATAACCTGGAATCTTTGCCAGAGACACTGGTCCCAATGGCGTGGAGGGGCCAGGTGAGGCCACCTGGGCACCTTACCTCATCCTGGTGTGCAATAAATGGCTGACCATGGAATCATGGTGGCTCAAATGATGACTCGTGTATGAAGCCTGATTTCCTGCAGCCTCCTCTTAACACCCTCCACAAAGCCTTCCATGGCCGCCTCTGGCCTGGGCGCAGAGGACCTCTGGGTCAGGAAAAGAAACGATGCTTTCAGCCTCAGTAAACAGGCCTCTCGCTGCTGGAGCCCGCAGCTGGCAACCATACCCGGGCCACATTCCTCCTGAGGGCTGTGGCCAGTAGACTTTGGGGCCAATTTCAGTATGGCTCCTCTAGCTGGAGGATTTGTAACTTCTCTCTGAGTCTTCACATCCTCAGGGCAGTTTAAAGATGACCGTAACTACCTCCACGGTGCCCTCGCCCAGCACTAGCCCCTCTCCTTTCTGGGAAGCCATCTGGAGCCAGGGTCCCTCTAGAGAAAGAGCACACGTGGTTTCTCTGGGGCGCTGGGGGAGGGAAGAGAGAAAGGTAAGGTGTCAGTTCCCCATTGGCCTAAGCCACAGGCACATACACACACACACCCCAGCACCCCAACCACAGCTCATGCTCCACGAGGTGACCCCAAAGACCATGAGGCCGCTCATGGCACTGCTGCTGCTGCTGGGTCCCGGAGTGATCCTGGCGAACCCTGGGGACCCAGCCACACTCTCAGCTACTGCCCCGCGCCTGGATGACGAGGAGAAGTACTCGGCCCACATGCCCACTCACCTGCACTGTGACGCCTGCCGGGCAGTGGTCTACCAGGTGAGTGAGTTCTTCCTCCATCAGAGTCCCCCTGCGCCTGCTCAGACCCCTTCTACCTCAGACTCCATCGCTGGTCTTTGATTCCTAGGCCCCCAAACCAAGCATCAAATCCCAGACTCAGCCTTCCAGGTTATTGCGAGCCCCACCTCACCTGAACTTCCACAACTCATTTTACTCATCTGTCTATCCAAAAAAGGGGAGACCGGGCTGGAGAGATGGCTCAGAGGTTAAGGGTTTGCCTACAAAAAAATTGAGAAGACAGGCTAGGACACCCGCACTTTATCTTGACACCTCAGGGTCCTCTGCACCCACCCTCAGGTCTCAAATCCCTCCCTAAACCCATGGGCTGCATTCATACATGTGTAAGTAGAGCCCCCATTCTGAGTATGCCAGGGTCTCACTGCGCACCTGCTCCTACAGAGTGTGCTCTGCGCATGCCTCTGCGCATGCAGGGACGAGTGCATATGCTGTGAAAGAGCAGGCTCTGGCAATTTATTTAATCTATTTATTATTGGCTTTCCTGTTCACCTGGCTTAAAATCGCTGTGCTACTGAGCAAGTGTGCTCTGGAGGAGTCTTCCATCTGGGCGGCATTTCCTCCCCCGCCCCCACACTGAAAGTAGATCCTGCCTCTGTTGACCCAGTCCCAGTTTGGGGGGCCTAGGGGAGGGGCCCTGCAGCCTCACAGGTGCTTCCTGCTCCAACAGCTCTCTTGCCACCTCATTCTCTCCAGAGACTTGGGTGCCTGACCCCTCCTCCCCAACTGGCCAGCAGCCCCTAAGCCCAGGCTCTCTGCCCCTCCTCTTTGCAGATGAGCCAACACCTGACAAAGGCAGAAGCCAGGTTTCAGGTTCCAGATTCCAGGGAGCGGCCCGAACTGCGGGAGTCAGTGTACACGGACGTCCTGGACCAGAGCTGCACCCAGAGCTGGAAGGAGTGAGTTGCCAATCCATCCTGTGTCCCCTTCTTCCAGAGGCAGTTCTGCTGGGAGTAGAGCACCCTTCCACTCACACCACATGCCCTTTCCCTTTCGTGGGGGCCTCTGGCCTGGCGGGGTTAAGTGTGGGTTCAGGATGATCTGGGAGCAGATGGCCAGCAGAAAGGTCACAGTGTAGCCCTGGGCCAAGGACTTTCCCGCTCTGAGCTCAGCGAATGCTCACTGTGCCCAGCTTGTCATAGAAGCAGATCTGTCCCTGGCCACACTCCCAGTGTCCCGATACTTGTCTCCTCACTGCCAACAGCTACGGGGTCCAAGAAGTGAACCAGGTGAAACGTCTCATGGGCCCAGGGCTCAGCAAGGAGCCAGGGCCACGCATCAGCGTGATGGTCACTGGGGGCCCCTGGCCCACCAGGTAATGACTGGGGTGCAGGAAGGAGTGCCTGGAGCCTTGGTTTGCCCCCCACTTCCCCATGGGCTGGGCAGATTCTGACTCCTGCTGCTCCCCTAGGCTCACCACGACATGCTTGCACTACCTGGGAGAAATTGGAGAAGACCAAATCTATGAAGCCCACCAACAAGGCCGCGGGGCTCTGGAGGCACTGCTGTGTGGGGGAACCCGGGGGGCCTGTTCAGAGGAGGCCCAGGTCCCAAGGATAGAGCTTTAGTCTGACTCCTTCTGTCCCGGTGGCAAGCTGAATCTCCTCTGGATCTTCAATATTCCCTGTTTCAGAAGGGGTCTCACCGAGTAGCCCTGGCTGGCTGCTAGGATTACTGGATCCCCGTTCCTTTCTATCAGCTGCTGTGGAGGGGGAGGGGACCTGGCTCGAGCTGGCACTTTCCTTCCTCCTCTACTTTGCTCCAGGGCATGGGGCTGGGGAGGAACAAGGCCTTCCAATCCTGTCTTCTTTCAAATAAATAGACATCTTGAATCCTCTGTAAAGGTGTTCAGGGACTCAGAGGACAGACATTGGTGTTTGTGCTTAACTTTCTCCCACAAAAGGCCACATCACACCCTACATTCCCTCCCCACCCTTCAAATGGCATATGGAGAGATGGCTCAGTGGTTAAGGTACCTGCCTGCAAAGCCTAATCACTAGGGTTCGATTCCTCAGTACCCATGTAAGGTTGGATGCACAAAGTGGGTGCGTCTGGAGTTTGCTTGCAGCAGCTGGAAGCCCTGGCGCACCCATCCTCTCGCCTTTGATTGATTCCAGCACTTGGGAAGGGAGGCAGAGGTAGGAGGATCACCATGAGTTTGAGGCCAGAGTGAGTTCCAGATCAGCCTGAGCTAGAGTGAGACCCTACCTCGGAAAACCAAAAACCAAAAAACCAAGACAAAACAAAAGGGCCAGCATATGGATCCAGTCATATGCTTAGGGCCGAAGATCCATCGGAAGGAAGAATGAACCAAGGCAAAACTCAAACAGCCATCTTGGGGCCATCCAACATCCAGTCCACCAACTGCTTAGACAAGAAGGCAGCCTCGGGCCTTTGGGAGGGGCAGGGTCAATTGCTGGAGGGACGGGAGCGTCTCTGGTCTCTGGCTGGGCCCTCAGGAGTGGGTTTGGGCAGAGTTCTCGTGGCCCTTCCTAGCCTGGTCCACACGGAGGTGAGGCTTGCGGTGGGGGTGGGGGCTCCGTGGCCTCGGCCTCCCGCAGAGCTCGGGGAGGAGTGAGGAGCCTCTGAACAGGTCGGACGGCTTTGGGAACTGGGAGTGGGAGCCAGTCGGAGCCGGGCTGGAGCCTGGACGGCGGTGAGGGGACTCAGGGCTGACATGAAGCTGCCGCGTGGCTGGAGAGTGAGCCCCTGGCCTGGTCTGTGCCCCCGAACCCCAGCTCGGTCATGGGCGCAGCAGCTCAGAAGTAGGTGGCCCCGGGGGGCTGGGACTAGGGCAGCCCAGAGGAGGGCAGGTAGGAACAGCAGGCCT
>PVHP010043936.1:0-14272 GCA_004024765.1 Zapus hudsonius
TCTTGGTTCACACTTGCAACTGCCTCTTTGTTCCTCCCATGAAGTCCAGTTCAACAGTTTTCTCAGATTAGGTTTTCTTTTTGAATGAATTTGGACTTTCATAATATGGTGTCTTTGATGGGTGTGTTCTTGTTTTCAGGGTACCTTTCCAGGTGTTTCTGAAAAACAAACAAACAAACAAAAACCTAGGTATCTCTTTAATGGCATCAATATTTAAATACAGCTTTTTTAAAACCTGCTTTTACAACTTAATGACATATTTTCATACCATTTTGCTTTGCTTCTCCCTTACTTTGTCACCTACCGATCTATCTGTCTCTGAAATAAATTAAAATATTGATAAATAATTTTGGAGTGAAGATATGGCTTAGTGATTAAAGGCACTTGATTACAAACCTGATGATGTGGGTTGGATTCCCAAGTACCCACATAAAGCCAGGTGCACAGAGTGGTGCAGGTGTCTGAAAATTGTTAGCAGGGGCAGGAGGCCCTGACACACCCATTCCTTCCTCTCTCTCTCTCTCTCTCTCTCTCTCTCTCTCTCTCTCTCTCTCTCTCTCTGTCTGTCTCATCCCAAATAAATTAGTAAAAGTAATATATATACATATATATTACTTATACATATAATATACATGTATATTATATATATACATATATATAATAGATGTATAAGTAAAAGTAATATATATATATAACATATATATACACAGATATATATATATATATATATATATATATATATATATATATATATATATATATATATATATATGCCCAACCCTTCCATCCATTATATATGGCTCTGTAAACTCCATAACATTACAACTGTAATTTAAAAAAAAAATTATTGTCCATAATGAGTTACATTATTTAGTGGGCAAACAATGAGTTGTTATCCCCAATTCTCCGATGCTCCCCCTCCACCATCCCCAACCAGCTGGATATCCTCCTCCGTGGGTCATCTGGATCAGTGGCAGAACCCAGTTCCTGGGTTCAAACCCCAGCATGACCAAAAAAAAAAGAATATTTAAGCTTTAAATGCCACTTAATAGTCTCTCTTTATACACATCATATACAGCTTAGTATATGATATATATACTAGTATATATATATTAGTATATCATATATATATATATATATATATATGATGCTTGTTGGAACTTTAAGTCATTGAAAACTCAAACCAGTTTATTACTGACTTAAATTAAATAGTCTCTAACAGATATCTAAATGGTTGAGGGAATTTACTTCTGCAGAGTATGAAAAGACAAGATTAGAGGAGAAATCATCAATTACAAAAATAAAACTAAAAATATGACTTTATGCCAATGGTTCTTCACCTTGGTATTTTACATACTAAGTGGTTTCTAAGAAACTTTCTGACCACTAGTAGCAGTAGTAGTAGTAGTCGTTGTAGTAATAGTAGTAGTAGTAGTAGTAGCTATAATGTCCTTGAAATTAATTTGCTTTAAAGGTAATTAAAATAATGATCTTGCATTCAATTTAACCATGGTCTTAATAATGAACATTTTAATAGAAAATAGTTACAAAGACATGATTGTAGAATACAAGATAGTTATTTAAAAGGAATGATATTATATACATCCTTATTTATTGATTGATCTTAGATGTATAGAAATTAAAGACACAAATCACCTTTGATGGTCTTATAAGATCCAAGAATCCATGAGTGTAAATCTCCAAAACTTATTGTTCTTTCTCATTTTTTCAACAAGATACTGTATATATTATGGAGAATGAATATTTTAATAAAAGTTGTACATATGAACATGTATACTAAAATATAGAGCAATCATTGAAAAAGATATGCTAAAAGAATGAACTGAAATAAGTATAAGTTCACATTTTTTTACTGTACATCAGAGAAACATCTTGACATGCCTTTCCATACTTTACTCATCAAAAAAATGTACTTATATTTATAATGCAAAGAACAAAGTGAAATAAGTGTTTTGCCTCCCAAAAGACTCTCTTGGATCTAAGCAGAATTGGCAGCATCCCATCAAGCTGTTAGTATTACCAACCACTGAGAGATAGCCAGTGGTTATGTTTTCCATTTCTTTTTTGTTCAAATTTTATTCAAAGACTAATCTTCCTGGTAGATTTATTTCAGTTTTCTTTATTTAGATGCATATTGCTTGCTTAGATAAACCATCCATTTTTAATTGTTCTCTCTTCACAGTCCATGGAAGTGTTAACTCCTTCCATCACTACATATCTAAGCTAGAAGGAAACATTATAAAATAAATCCATTTGCTTAAAATAATTTACTTTAGTGAAAAGGAGTCTTTCTGAATGAATGGCAGCCTATGATAGAAGTGCAGAACTACTCAGCTATACGAGGCTTTAACATAAATTTGATAAGGTCCAGTTCAAAAGCACAGACATCTCATTGATTGAATGCTTTATCTGTAAGGCACAGAGGTTAGACAGTTCAGAAAATGGAGACAGCCTGAGATTTCATATTCCCTTGAATGATTGATATATGAAGTTTCTGCAAGTAGAGGATACATAATGAAGTTCTTTTTCTTGTCTCTTATGGAAAGTTGCATTTTGAAATCAATTCCAGCCCCCACGTGCTCCACAAAGTATCTTTAAAATTGTATCCTGAAATCCAATTGGACAAAGGATACTGGTTAGAAAAAATGTCCTTCTTTTGTTTATATTTAGATAGATACATGAGGAGCAGGAACATGGAGGAAAAACAGAGGTCCAAATATTTTAGGTTCAGCAGGATCAAACTATCTCTCTCTCTCTCTCTCTCTCTCTCTCTCTCTCTCTCTCTCTCTCTCTCTCTCTCTCTCTCTCTCTCTTGTGTCTAAATGGCTCAGGCCCTGTCACTGTTCATGCTACCTTGTTGTAAAAACTAGTTTGTGGTTTTTCTAAGAAGCAAATTCTAATATTTCAAAGTTGGAATTGGTAAGTATTTCCAAAATATTGCTTCCAATATTAAACATTAACTGTGAGTTCTGATACTTACTGGATTTTATTAATTCACATGGATTGAATTGTCTGGGAAAAGCCTAATTAGAATACTACTTTTCACCCACTCTCCCTATAATAAAAAAAGATTCCTTAACCCACATGAAATACTCACTTATAAAAATATTTTTGTTTCATATTTGATTTTCTAAAACTGATTCTCAGGTAGTTGCTTTAACAGAAGAAACATTGAGCACAATGCACAAATATTCTTCTTCTGAATATGATCGGTTATGCCTATTTGAAGAGAAATATTCTATAAATAATTCATTTTGTTTTATGTGAATTCATTTATACTCCCCTAGAATATGGGAGGAGAGGATGGATGAAGGTTAACCAAATCTAAGGATAATATTTAAAAAAAAAACTTCTAGCCAGATTCTTTGATAGCTAATTAAAAAATAGTAAGAGATAGGGGGGGAAAGGAAGGAAAGAATGAAGGACAGAAGGAAGGAAGGAAGGAAGGAAGGAAGAGAAGGAAGGAAGGAAGGAAGGAAGGAAGGAAGGAAGGAAGGAAGGAAGGAAGGAAGGAAGGAAGGAAGGAAGGAAGGAAGGAAAGAAGAAAGGAAGGAAGGAAGGAAACAATGAAGGAAGAGAAGAAAGGAAAGAAGGAAGCAAGGAAGGAAGGAAGGAAGAGATAATATGATTAAAAGATTGAGAATGGGCAAAAACTCTCTGTGGAGGTTAACAGTGATATTTCCAGAAGCCATAGGTTGTGAAAAAATGTCCCAATACTAAGACAGGGATACTTCCCAGTATGTTTTTGGTCAGGAAGTCCTCAGATGTCCCTAAAATAATATAGAGTGTTGCCTAGGCTTTTGATTTCGCACAAGAACTAACTGATAAGACACTATTTCTAAAGATAACACATATGAGGCTCTGAATAATCAAACAGGAACTGAGCTGGAAGCCTCATCCCTGCTGACTAGCAGACAATAATGCAGAACAGTGCTATGCAGGTTGCAGGAGGAAGGAATGTGATCACAGTCTAATGCAAGAGTGCTACACAAGGAAACAGCCAGGCAAGATGTACTTACTGGTGCAATAGTATTGTGGCTATCATGTGATGGGTGAACAACTACTCATTTTATTGTATCTGTGTCCTGCCCTACAGAAAGAATCCCTATATTATATTGAATAAAGTAAATTATCACTATTTTATGTTATCCTGTTTGATAACTTGTTTTAAAATTTTTATACAATGTTATGTATTTAAAAATTATTTGCTTTCAAATGAAATACTGTATTAAATTAGTTTAGTACAGGAAATAAACATTGTATGATGAATTTAAATTGTTCCTTATCTCTCCATTCCTGACAGTTTAAATAACAAATATCTGCCAAAGACTCACGTTTCAACAGTTGATTTATAGCTGGTGATCAGGAATTTTGTCCCAGCAATGAGAGGGTAATTTTTTTTTCTAAGACTGGGATCATTTATGCAATAAACCTTACCATGTGGTTCTTAGTCATTTGGAGGTGTTTGAAGTAAGAATTGTAAGGATTTGAATGTTTGGACTAGAGACAATTTTTAATGTTATAAGCAGAAATTAATTAGTCATATTGTTAAGATTTTGAAAAAGCAGAAAGCCAAATGAAATGGTGACTGTAGAGGCTTGAGAAAAGAGTCAGAGTGGAAAGATGTATAGTAATAATATAGAACAAACTCTGAAATAGATATGCTAAAAGCATGAACTGAAATAACTATAAGTTCACATTTTTTCCAATACATCAGAGAAACATCTTGGCATGCCTTTCCATACTTTACTCATCATTTTTTTGTGTTTGGCTATGGGGAGGTAGAATTGAGCAAGTGACAGTTCATGTAATATTCTGGAAAATCAAACTGGCTGCATTCCGCTATGTCCTGAGAAATTGAGTGAAGTTGATTTTAAAGAAAATGAACTAATAATATTAGATGGAGAAATTTCAAGGTAGAAAAGCTACAATGTGTGGTTTGGTTTCTGTTTTCAAATCTTGTTCAGATCTGCAATGAAAGAGAACAAAGTAAAAAGCAGGAAAATATAATGCTTGGCCCATAAATAAAGGTAAACAAGTTTCAAGACCCAGGTCCATAGACTGCCAGTTCTACTGAAATTGTTAGACAGATTACAACCATAGGCCAGCTGCCCTGTATCGGGACAGTGTGTAACTTGCCTTGAGGTCAAGACTCTATACAGAGACCCCTAACTCCTCAACAATAAAGCAGACTTAACAGTCACCAACCTTGACTCAGGGAATTAAGTGGATAAGGGTGTAAGAGCCATGGTGGAAGAGAATATCCAGAGACATCGCCCCCACTCAGTAACAACATACAAAGGGGGGTGAAACCTGGTTGACTTCTAGGCTATCCATAACCTCCTACCCCAAGGACTGATCCAGACTGCCCACAGGAGGAGGATATCCAGCTGATTGGGGACAGGAAGGAGGGAAATGGGGATACCAACATATTATTTGCTCATAATGTATCTAATTTTGGATAATAAAGATTTTTTTTAAAATCTAAAAATAAAATGAAATGAAAAAGACTCAACCCACTGAAGGTTCAAACTGACAAGAAGGCTAATTTCCTTTGAAAGCATGGCCCAAAGGAAAAGTGCCCTGCTTCTCAGTATAAGGATTCATCCACACCTGACCAAAACATAATGGCAACATTGCACATATAGTGTTGATTTTGGAAGCAGGACATAGTGTCATGGTTCCAGAGACCAGCTGATGCTAAGCAGCATGAGGCAGGGTGCAAGTCTCTGCCCTGAGAGGCCATTGTGTGAAGCTGTCGAGATGAACCATAGGTTATAATAGAGACCTCAGGATGTAGGAGATATCTGAAGAAAGGGAAGAACTGTGGCTTGGGGACATATCTTATCCAAGAGAGGGGACGATGGAAGTGATGCTGGAAATCTGTAGCTACTCATGCCTTCGACAGCCCAGATGACCTCATCATGAATCCCAGACCCTTGCTATGGAGTTGCTGGATTTCATGTTTTCCTTGCTGAATTTTGGTCTTTACTATTCCTTGATTTCTCCTTTGAGGTTTGGGAATAATTATTCTGTGCTATTTTACATTGTATTAAGCTTGTGGTTTGTTTTTATGTGTTTCATAGTTAAGAGATTGCCTTGTGCCTAAATGCAATGGACTTTTAAACAATGTTGAGAATTGTAGAGACGATGGGGACTTTTAAAGGTGGACTGACACATTTTCCATCATGAGATGACCATGAGTTTATTGGTCCAGGAAAGGAATATGGTGGTTTGATTATAAAATGTCTCCCAGAGACTCATATGTTTAAATGCTTGATTCTCAGTTAGTGCCACTGTGGTAGTCAGCCACATGCCGCTTGGATGATTCTCCAAAGCACACACTATTATGGGGAGGAAAAGTGTTTATTGAGTTATCAGACCCAGGGGAAGTTAAGGAAAAAAAAGGCTGGCCCCTTTTCACAGATTCAAACAGAGACAGAGACAGAAGCCCAGCACCAGCACCAAGCAAGCACACTGTAACCCACTGTGATTCACAAAATGCAGATCTACAGACCAGGGTTCTGGCTCTTCTTGTGCATATCTATCCTTATTAATTTATATCCAAATTAGAAAGGGTCAGTCCCCAGGAGGCTAGGCCAAAGTGGCACTTTCTCCAGCCAGAAGCCTGGAGACAATTAATAATTTTAATAAATCCTTAATTCTTTTGGGGGACATTTTCAAACTACCACAGCCACTGTTTAGAAAGTGTTTTGAACCTTAGTAGATGGAATCTTGCTACAGGACATGGGTCCCTGGTGGTGGCCTTTGAGGTGTTATATAGCCCAACCTCACTTGGTTCTCTTGGGCTTTCTTTATGCCTGCTGATGTGAAGGTGTGATGCTTTGTTTCTTCCCTTGTCATTATTTCCCCACAATGATAGACTTGTTTGACAGTCATAAGCCAAATCAAACCCTTTCCTTCCATAAATGGCTTCTGGTCAGGTATTTTGTCCCAGCAATGAGAAAGAAACCATCTTGTTATAAACATAATTGCATTTACATAAATTATAATAAAGTAGCAAAAAAACTTTAATAATGGGTTCTACATATATCGAGTAACTTTTATAAACTAGTTTTTTTTTAATCTTAAAGGTTTTATAAGTTGTGTATGTTATGCAAAATGGTGATGATGTTGCTAGGATAATGAAATTATTACTTTTTCAAACCTGGAAAATTGGCCATGGTTTCTGTAATTGAATCTTGGGCTCATAATGTTTAAAATAAAAGTTAAAATTTAGTTAATTTATGATTCCAGAGTGCATTACGGAAAAATAATACACATACTATATATTGTAAATTTGTCACAATTTAGTGAAGGTTTAGAATCAAGTAAAGTCCTTAGTTGTGGTCCTCTAGTAACATGACATACTGTCGACATTTAGGAGAACATATAAATTCAGTGGTAGCCTGAACATTTCCTGACATCGGTGCTAGTTTATTTCTCTTGTCATGAGAGACTATAGATGCACAGAACAAAATTCACTATGGATCACAGGGTAAGATTATAAAAGATCTTGCAGTTTTATTCATGCCGTATCTGTTGTTTGAACCAAACTATGCCCAGGGCACATTGCAGTGGATACTTGTTTTCTATGATTTTTTCTGCTTTCCTAAAACTTATACTTCCTTAAAACCTTCACTTGAATGTTAATCTTCTGAAAAATATTTTTAAAACCATTTTTATTTCTTTTCCCATTGTCTATTGTTTATTGCCTTCTTTCTAAGAAAAATCCTTTTCTATGTATTTCTTCATTCCCTAGGGCCAAGTTCACATCTGTGATATATATATAAATCTATATTGCATACACTTAACATATTCAAAAATATCCTATGGGTTTATAGACATGCAAAAGGTAGATTATTTGTTCAAATTAACTTTTTTAATATATTTACTTATTTATTTGCAAACAGAAAGAGAGAAGAAAAGAGACAGAGAATCTGGATGCCAGTGCCTATAGCCACGACAAAAAATAAAAGAAAAAAAAATCTCCAGATGCATGTGCCACTTTGTGCATCTATTTTTATGTTGGTAGTGGGGAATCAAAAGCAGGTTGTTAGGTTTTGCAGCGAGTGCCTTAATGACTGAGCTATCTCTTCATCCCTCAAATTAACTTTTGAGAGCAAATTTATATAACATAAATTAAATAGATAATATGTATACATATACAGACTGTTTTCTTATAAGTACATGTGATATGGATTGCATACAAATTAAGAAATGAAATCACAACCTTAAGGACAGTAGAATGACTTAATATTTCTTATTGTGAATTTTGAAAATAATTTGTACATGTGTACAATATTTTGTTTATATACATGTGGTAATCTGTATGTTCCTAAAATTTATCTATATATTCTAGCTAGACATATTTTTAATATTTTATTCATTTTCAAGCAGAGACAGAGAGAGAGAGAGAGAGAGAGAGAGAGAGAACACCAGGGCCACCACCTTGTGGGTCTGGCTTATGTGGGTCCTGGGGGATTGAACCGGGGGCCTTAGGCACTGGAGTCAAGTGCCTTACCCGCTGAGCCATCTCTCCAGCCCCTAGACATATTTTTTATTCATTTATTAAGTAAAAACCTTGTATGAACAAATATTGTGTTGGTATCACTGTTTCCCTCCTCCCTAACGTCATTCCACTGAGAACCCTCCTCAGTAAGATTGCTAATAAGCACTATGGGATTGTGGGCTATGGGTTGTGTGAGCAGCAGCTAGACTTTTTGGGTGGGGTTGTGGGAAGCATCTGCAAAATTCTCTGAGCTGTTGTGGGTGTTTTCTAAGTGTACTATGAATCCAGTTAGAATAAGAACATCTAAGGAAGTTTGAAATGTTCTTGAAATTGGCCTGTTAGCAATCCACAGAAATCTAGAATATTGTGTAGCAAATTTCCTAAGAATCTTTTGAAGAGAGAACAGAGGCTCAGGACATTAGTTAAAAACAAATATCCATTTCTAGGAAGGCAATGTAGGAAGGAAATTCCAGAGACCCAAGAAGTCAGCAAGTCTGGGTAAGCATCACAAGACCCCACCTGTTTTTCTGGTGTTTGTGTGTGCTATTGGTGATGGCTTCTCTCTCTCTCTCTCTCTCTCTCTCTCTCTCTCTCTCTCTCTCTCTCTCTCTCTCTCTCTCTCTCTCTCTCTCTGTTTGAACTTCTGAAAGGGGTTCAACATCTTTTCCATTATGGATGGAACTTCCCTTGGATTTGTAACTTCTATAAACCTCTTCCTCACATAACTGTGCTTGGTTTGGAGGTTCACCCCAGCAGCATCTGACTAACTATGACACAATGTGGCAAAATATACAATGAATATATATAATTGAATTTTTTGACATTAATAAAAAATAATTTGTTTCCACTTGTAAGTAACATGAATGAGACATTTACACTCTAACAAAAAATATTAAAGAGTATTTTAGAATTTAAACAGCTATGAACAAAACCATTTGAAACATTAATGTGTTCTGTATATTACTGTATTAATGCTGAAGATCATGATGTTACCTAAAAGTTATTTTGTTTTCTGTGGTCATACTTATTCACTTTAAGAAGCTGCTATTACACCAACTAGCATGACAATGTGTACACAGTTGTGCAATAGTGGCACACAGCCTAGGCAGGTAACTAAGGGATCTCTGATTGGCTATGAGATTCAATCAGTGGCAAGGAACCTAGAGCTAGAACTTGGATCCCAGCCAAAACCCTATAGAGAGCAAGAATATTTAAAATAAAAGAAGCAAAGAACAAAATGTTAAATTCATTTAAAAATAGCTTGACTATTAATACTTTAACTGAGAACAAATTGTATAGCAAAAACAATTGAAATCATTCATGAGATATTTTATTTTAGATATTTTATTGTCAAAGATGAATCAAAGTTCACTGTCACAGTTTGTTGCAAGGTGAGTTGTCTATTCATTAACTTTCATGTTTATCTCTCCTTTAAAGAGAAGCCAAATCAAAACACATCATCACATTAAAAAGTTGAACACCCTAAATGTGTAGTTTATTTTTCCATTTAATTTTTTATTGTCCATAATGAATTACATTATTTATTGGGCAAATGATGAGTTGTTATCCCCAGTTCCCCAATGCCCCATCCCCAATCAGCTGGATATCCTCCTCCATGGGCTGTCTGGATAAGTCCTTGGGGCAGGGGACCATGGATAGTCTAGGAGTCAGCCTGGTTCTGCTGCCCCTAGTGTGTTGTTACTGAGGGGGGGCGTGTCTCTGGGTATTCTCCCCTACCAAGGCTTTCACAATCTTTCTGCCCCCTCTTCTGTTCAGTTCCCTGAGTCGTGGTGGGTGAGTATTAAGGCTGTTCTATTGTTGAGGACTTTTTCACTCATTTTGAGTTTCCTGTTATGTGGCCTTAGGCTCAATTTGTAGTCAAGGACCAGGAACTCCTTAATCTCTTTCCTCTACCTCCTGAGTGCTAGGATTTCAGAAGTGTGCCACAACACCCAGGTTTTAGTCCTCTGGTGATCAAAATCAATGCTTCTTGCATGTTAGACAAGTCTTCTCCCAAATGGACCAAAATCCCCAGCCCCACACATATTGTTTTCTTGTCATGTTAACAGAGAAAACATTAACTACTCTTGAGGACACATGGTGTGAAAGGTCAGTGGAGAACTATTTGGTCATAATCTTTTATGAGACGATTTTTTAAGGTTGGTTTATTTATTAAATACAGTAGTTACTTTTGGTAGATAAGAAGATTAAAAACAAATATTGGCTTGGTTTGTTAAACATAAATGTCAACATCTAACTGTACCAGCATTTCATATGTAACAAATAATGTTGATAAACACATTACTCTCAAAAGCATTTGATATTAACTGTATCTAGAAGTATGTGCAACTTATTCAAATATTTTAGCTGGTAATGTATATTTATAAAAATATTTAGTGAGTGCTATGAGATAACTTTTTATTGGAAGTATAGAGAAAATATGAAAAATATGAGTATGTATTATTAATTATTCACAGGATGGTTATGCAAGACAACATCATTATACAACCACTTTATTAATCTACTAAGATATATTAAATTTCTGTTCAAAATTCTTTGCTCATAAAATTTCATTTTAATACATTTATGATTGTCTCCTAGTTCCTTGTTTAATGTAGTGCATGAATAATTTCTCATAAAATCTGGAATTAGAAGTAGTCTACAAGAAAGTAGCCGTATCTTCTTTTCTATTCATCTTATTTACCATGCTCAGAAATTTTCTTCTCGCTCATCTGTGAACCTTCTTTTATTTATTTTTTTCATTCAGATCATAGTCCTTTTTCATCAAATCACATTTATCTTCCTTTGGACATTTTTCAGCCTATGACTTTTACATTGAAGTATGTGTATCTCTAAGCTCCATGCAATGAAAGGAAAGCTTTGATGCAGTTTTTACATCTCTGACAAGACAAATTTTGTTCCCCACGGAGATATGTTGAAAGTATAACCTGCAATACTTGTGACTGCAAACTCCTTTGGAAACATGATTCTTGACAGTATACAGCAATCAGGTTGGAATGAGAAGGGTTTCTCAAAAGGAAGTCACAGAGATGCATATATGAGGTACTGTATGAGCCCAGGTGGGAAGAAGACCATATGATGAAATACGCACAGGCTAAACTGGTATTTCTACACACTGAAGGATATTTCATGAATCCATAAATTTAAAAGAAAATACAGAAAAAATTCTTAATCCTAATACATGGACACACACACACACACACACACACACACACACTCATTCAGTTTGTAGAGAGCATGACGACCCACTTGATTTTGATTTTCGTGATCCCAGAATGTACGAATGGTTGTCATTTTTAAAGTGTAAGTTTTATGGTTCATTTTGATGACAGCCTTAAGAAACAAATGTAGTAGTCATTGGCCTCCTGCTCAAAATCCAAGTGACAAGTCAGATTAAGGAGAATTCCACCACAAAGGTAACAAGGAAATCTAGCTGCCAGCGATCAATCTGTCTTTGACAAGAGGCATTGATTTCCTTTATCTCTCCTTCAGCAACTTTCCTCAAATACAATTTTTGTTCAAAGCCAAATATTATTTCAAAATACCATAGATGAATTGCCCAAGGAGGGCTTACTGTTTCTCAGTTTACTCATATTCACTCTTTCCATTCTTGCAACTAAATTAAATGAAAAACAAGGACGGGAGAGGGGGAGGACTGAATATTAGACAGAAAATTAGATAATGTGCTTGCATTCAGCATGAGGAGCTGAGTTTGGATTTTCATAACCAATTAAAATGGTGGGTGTGATGTTCCTTGTGTATAATATTGATCATAGCGAGGCAGGAACGAACTTCCAGGGGCTCACTGTCTGGCTAGTGGAGCTGAGTGAGCTCTAGGTACAGCGAGGGAACCATTCTGAAAAATAAAGTAAAAAAAAAGTAGCTAAAAATTATAGCAGCAGACAATGACAGATGAACAAGGGACCTATAACCACAGCCATTCAATCAACACAGGATAGGCCATTGAGACAGAAACCAGGGATTTTTGACACAAGGACCCCTAAGCTCACAACATTAAGGCAGCCTTAATACTCACCCACCACGACTCAGGGAACTGAGCGGAAGAGGGGGCGGAAAGATTGTGAGAGCTGTGGTGGGGGAGACGGTCCAGAGGCATGGCGCCCATCAGTAACAACACACTTGGGCCAGGAAGACCGGGCTGAGTACGAGGATATCCAGGATCCCTTGCCACAAGGACTAATACAGACAGCCCACGGGGGAGGATATCCAACTGATCAGGGAGGGGGGAATTGGGGAATTTGGGATAACAACTCATGGTTTGCCCACTAAATAATGTAACTCATTATGGACAATAAATATATATTTTAAAAAATATAGACAACATGTACCTCTGAACTTCACATGTATGTATATAAACACTTGCACACACACACACACACACAAAACAAACATTTGCATCCAAACATATATGAACACATAAACACTCATACACATGTCAAAAAGTCTCCTCATTTACTGGTAAAAACTATTCTTCCTGTTCACGTTATTTGACTATCAATGCCCTAAAACCTTTCATTTTGAAACTCTCATTTCTGACCTCAGAGAGCTCAGATCTGGAGGCCATTTGAAGACTTTATGAGAAAAATGAATAGACAGGAAGCTAGCAGAGAGTGAGGTCCAAGTAGTGAGGTCAATAAGAATAAGCACCAAGGATAAAAAAAAGTCAGAGCCAAAGGAGCTTTCCTGAATCTATGCCATTTCCCCACTGTGGAATCCATGAAATAAAGGCTGTCTTGGATCTGTGTTGCCTGGTTAAATTGATCTGGACTGCTTTGCAATTGGGGACCAACTAACATAATATACAAACAACAATGGCTTTGATGGTTGATTCTTAATTGTTTTTTTTCCCCAGAAACTAGACATTATTTCCTGTAGTGTTAGCTTCATTTGATATTTACTAAATGTATTTTAAAATGTTCCCATCTTACAAAATTGATTCTTCACAAGAAGTAAAAGTACAATGTCGTATGTCCCATGGTGCATTTTTCCCTGCCAGGCGGATTATTTCTATGATCTTTTGAAATATTTGTTCTGCTTCCACTGATTTGCTGAACTGAGTTTCTCTTGATGTTCCAGTAGTCTTCATATTGTCCAATTCAATGCCTTTTTGGTTCTTGCCTGTCTTAAACTGTAGATAAGCCCCGTTCACTTAGCTCCCCTTCACCATCTTCAAGGAAGTTCTTCATTTTCTTCCACAATCTCCTTTCTTCTCTCACCACTCTGAATCTTTTAACATTGTCTTCTGATGGCAAATCTCGCTAAGAATTATGTTTCATTCCTGTGGGAACAGACATTTGGCAACTCTTAGGTAATAGCTCACAAATTAATCTTTGTAACCCAAAGTATTCTATTGAACCCAATACATGATTTCTTATGAACTTCAAATGAATCAGGCTCCAACCTGAATATGTCTCACTCAATAAGACATTTTATTAGATATTCAATATCTTATTTATAGGATGAACACATTTCAAACTAAATGTATTCTGCCTTTATCTTTGCTAGCACTTTGATATTAAGGTTCTCCTTTTCTATTTCTTTGTTCATTTCAGTATCTTTATAATCAGGCCCTTTGCCTCCAGTGCTCCTTTATTCTTGCACTCATTCTGATCTCAGTACTAGAAACTGATGACGTCACCACTCTATTTCAGATGTCTCAATGATTTTCACAGCAACACAGAATCAAGTTCAATATCA
>PVHP010043937.1:0-14318 GCA_004024765.1 Zapus hudsonius
AGTTCCCCCGGGAACCATTGCTGTTGGGCAGGTTGGGGTCACAGTAGGGGGGTCCCGTGTTGAGGATGGGGCTGAGGAGGCCATCCCAGCCGGCCGACGTGGTGATCTGGAAGAGACACAGCATGCTGTTGGCGAAGGTCTGGAAGTTGAACATGTCGTCGATCCCGGCCTCCCACTTGACGTAGGCGAAGTTGGCCATGCCGAAGATGGAGTAGATGAACATAACGAGGAAGAGCAGGAGGCCGATGTTGAAGAGGGCGGGCAGGGACATCATGAGGGCGAAGAGAAGGGTGCGGATGCCCTTGGCCCCGCGGATGAGCCTGAGGATGCGGCCGATGCGGGCCAGGCGGATGACTCGAAAGAGCGTCGGGGAGAAGAAGTACTTCTGGATGATGTCGGAGAGGACAGTGCCTGTGGGAGACAACCGAGACAGTGGCCACTCTCAACATCCTTGTTCTCCTTCCAGCCAGCACCCATCCCGGGGTGTGTGGCATGTGTGTCTGTCTAGGATTCAGGGAAAGAAGACCCTTCCAGGAGGACCAGGCCTAGGACTTAACCAAGTATCTCTATGCCTCACATCCTTTACAAAATGCCTTCTGGGTTCCTCTATTTCTCGTCAGGAGACACCTGCACAACAGAGCTATCGGAAGAACCAGAGGGCTTATTTAACCCTTTGGGAACCCAGCAAGGATTAGAACTCAGACCTTTTGGCTCCCCACTACTCAAAGCCTGGTCTGAAGACCAGCAGCCTTGGTATATCTTAGGGGAAATGCTAAGTCTCACTCCTGCCTTTTTCTTAACAAGCCAAGGCATTCTGAGTACATATCAAGGGTCAAGAAATAACTGGCTCATACGCGGGGCTGGCAGTCAACAGTCGATGGGAAAGAGGTGCTGCTGCAGAACCTGGGTGACCCTGACAATGACCCCGTGTTCATTCGATCCGCTGGCTCTGCCTCTTCTCCATGTTCCACTCGTTCTCTGTCATTGGTCCCCAGCTGCCTCAGGCATTTTTAACCTGCACTGTTTCCAGTCACCGACATGGACCAAGTCTGTGGTCATGGCAGACAAGCTGGAATGGATTCTCTTCTCCAAAAAATTAATGAGATTGATTCAGACTTTGCTCTCAAAAATCCGTTCTAGGGCTGGAGAGATTGCTCAATGGTTAAGGTACTTAACTGCAAAGCCTAATGACCTGAGTTAAGTTTCCCAGCACCCATGTAAAGCCAGATGCACAAAGTGGTACATGCATCTGTAGTTCATTTGCAGCAGCTCAAGGCCCTGGTGTGCCCGTTCTCTCTGTCTGTCTCTCTTCTATCTATCTCTACTTGCAAATAAATATTTTTTTTAAAAAAATAATCCACCCAAAGCAAAAATTCAGAGACACGTAAGACCTCAACAATAAAACAGACTTAAAACTCACCCACTATGACTCATGGAACTGAGTGGAAGAGGGGGCGAAAAGATTGTAAGAGCCATGGTGGAGGAGAATATCCAGAGACATTGCCCCCCTCAGCAACAACACACAAATGGGGGGACTGGCTACCTCTAGAGCAATCATAACCCCCTACTCCATGGACTGATCCAGTATCCCAACGAGGAGTTGGATTGGGGACAGGGAGGAGGGAAATGGGGGTACCATCATAAGATTTGCTCATACAATGTAGCTAATTTTGTATTATAAAGAAAGATATCAATAATAATAAAAAAGAATCTATTCTAATCTCTGGAAATGCCCATTAGGCGTGAACTGTGTGACCAGAACTTGAAGCTAGCTCCAGAGGTGGCCGAGACATTTGGACCAGACCCTAGCTAAATCTGCAGCAGACCTCTAAATTCTAAGAGACCCTTCTACAGGCTTTTGTTTTCATTCCCGTTGTGATAGCGTTACAGCAGTCTTGTTAGTGTCGTTGGAAAACGGGAGAACACTGAGCTTGGTGACGTGGATGTCATACTCTCTCCTTTCTGTATTGATCATGGTCCTGTTTCCCTGTGCTGTATAGATTTATTTATGGAGGAAGCCTGCTCATGAATGCTATGATAAATATTCCTTTATTCTAAAAAAATAAGAGCGATACTGGCCGGGGATCAGTGCTCCCCACACCAAGGCACACGCCTCCTGTCTTCCTTCGGCCTCTGCGGTGCTCCTACACCTCTCTCCTCTGCTTCGCCTCCTGGGTTCCTCTGGTGACCAGCTGGGTTTGGAACTTTAAGGAACACGGATATAAATGATAGGAGAAAGCAAAATGAACTCGCCTCATATGGATGGGGGGACCTTTCCTGGCTCCTCATACAATAATTATGTTGCTGGTTGGCAGGTGTCAAGAGGGCACTGGACTGAGCACTTTATACCCATCATTTCATGTAGTCCTTCCCCTGGCCCCCGGGAAAGCGAGCCGACAGCATCACTTTCACTTTCCAGAAGAGAAAGCTGCAAGGTGAGGTGACTTACTCAAGTCGCTACCTAAGTGAGAAGCTGGGCTGTAACCCAGACACTCTGGCTCTGTGGTGACCTCTGAGCCATGCTCTCTGGGATGGCCCGGCACTCAGACCAGCAGATGTACCTCCCCAATCCTTCTAGACTCTTCCTTAATGGTGCACTCCTGCTGCTGACATCTTGTGTCCCCTGACTTCTCTCCAGCTCCATGAAGCACACTGGTACCCACGTCCTTGTCTGGGACCTCAGGGCATTCAGGACCCTACTCCATGCTTCTAAAACCATCTGCCCACCTTTGTAGCAACAGCGGTACATGCTTTAGCATCTGTTTGGGATCTCCAGAGAGTAGAAAAAAAATTGGTGACACTTACCTGTAAGGCCTAATAACCCTGACTCAGTTCCCCAGTACCCATGTAAAGCCAGATGCACAAAGTGGTGCATGCATCTGGAGTTCACATGCAGTGGCTAGAAGCCCTGGCATGCCCATTCTTTCTTTCTTTCTCTCTCTCTCTCTCTCTCTCTCTCTCTCTCTGCTTTCAAATGAATAAAAATATTTTTTAAAAAGATGCTCTAAAAAAAAAAAAGATGCCGGGCGTGGTGGCACATGCCTTTAATCCCAGCACTCGGGAGGCAGAGGTAGGAGGATCACTGTGAGTTTGAGGCCACCCTGAGACTACATAGTGAATTCCAGGTCAGCCTGAGCTAGAGTGAGACCCTACCTTGAACCCCCCCCCCAAAAAAAAATAAAATAAAAATAAAAATAAAGATGCTCTAACTCCTAAGCCTACATTAAAGGAAAAATACAGGTAAAACTTAGGTTCCCTTGGACGGGGGAAATGGCTCAGCAATTAAAGGCACTTACTTGCAAAGCCTGATGTCCTGGGTTCAATTCCCCACTTCACATGTAAAGCCAGATGCACAAGGGGCAATGCCTCTGGAGTTTGTTTGTGATGACAAGAAGGCTCTGGCACTCCAATTCTCTCTCTCAAATAAGTCAATAAATATTTTAAAAAATTAAGTTCCCTTAAAATTAAGAAGCCTGTGTTCACATCCTAAAGTAATGGAAATACCACACAGAGATGGGGAGAAAGTATTTTCAAGCCATGATATGCTAAAGGACTAATAATGTCTGGAATAGATTAAGGGGCTCTTATACTGACCTGAACAAAAAGATACACAACCCAACTAAAGAGAGAGGTGAGAAATACAGAGAAAAGGGTGAAGGAGCTTCCTATTGTATTTAGCATTGAGTAGAGAGCGAGGGACGGAGGGGAGGCTGCCCTGGGGAGGGTCTCTGTCAGGCTGGCTTGCATACCCACCCACGATCGACAGAATGACCACCACAAAGTCAAAGATGTTCCAGCTGTTGGTGAAGTAGTAGTGACGCAGGGCTGCCATCTTGATGATACATTCGCCTGTGAAGATGCCCACGAAGAGCAGGTTGATCTTGGCTAAGATGTTGACCTTCTCGGGGCTTTGGTCATCCGTCTCCACCATCATGGTCACCATGTTCAAGCAGATGAGGAACATGATGGTGACGTCGAAGGCCTGCTTGGTCACGATGTCAAAAATGAAGCCCTGGTACTTGTTCTAAAAAGGAGAGATATAAAGGGGTTGAACACAGCAGGTACTCACCCTCTATGGAGGCCTCTGCTCACACCATTGTATGGCATGGGCAGAGGAGGGAGCCATGGAGGGAGACCATGGGCTCTCCTGCCTGCACACCCCCTGGGCTTTGATACCTGGGCCTGAGGTTCCCTCCTCTGCCAGGCCATCCCATGGGTCTTGGGGACTGACTGTGGGTCTCCTGGAACACTCTCTGTCCCCACAGTCTGAAGAAGACCCAAGGTCAAATGTAAACTTCAGTCCTAGCAACTGTAATCAGCCCTCAGATTAATGTATTTTCTCCTCTCTTTTTTTCTGAAGTCTAGAAAGATTGTATTATAGAGTATTGAAGAATTTAAGAGAAGGAAGGAAGGTAAAGTTTCTGGAATGTAGGAAGGGTCCAGAGAGAGTAATCTCCTCCACTTTTGTTTTTGTTTTGTTGTTTTTGGTTTTTCCGAAGTAGGGTCTTGCTTTCCCCTAGGCTGACCTGGAATTCACAATGCAGTCTGAGGTTGGCCTTGAATTCAGGGTAAACCTCCTACCTCTGCCTCCCGAGTGCTGGGATCCCGAGTGCTGGGATTAAAGGTGTTCTCCTACCTCTGCCTCCTGAGTGCTGGGATTAAAGGTGTTTGGCAACATGCCCAGCTCCCTCCACTTTTTAGAATTTGGTGTGTGTGTGTGTGTGTGTGTGTGTGTGTGTGTGTGTGTGTGTGTGTGTGTGCAAATGCATGCTCCCTGTGTGCACATCTGTGGAGACCAGAGAACGTCGGGTGTCTACCTCTAGTAACTGTCCCACACTGTTTCCTTGAAACAGTCTCTCACTGAACCTGGCCAGGGCTGAAGAGATGGTTCAGTGGTCAAAGGCACTTGCTTGCAAAGTCGGCCAGCCCAGGTTCGATCCCTCAACACTCAGGTAAAGCCAGATGCACAAAGTGGCTCTGGTGTGTGCATGCTTGCTATCTCTATCTTGCAAATCAATAAATAAAAATATTAAAAATAAACTGGCTGACCAACGAGCCCCAGTGATTTTTCTGGTCTCTGTCCCCTGCAGGAATGGGGGTATGGGCATGCATAATCATATCCAGCTTTAAAAATTATTTATTTTATTTATTTGCAAGGAAAGAGAGAAAGAGAGAGGGGGGGAGAGGGAGAGGGAGAGAATGAGAATGGTGGATCCTCCAGCCACTGTAAGTGAACTCCAGATGCATGCAGCCACCACTTTGTGCATCTGGCTTTACACAGGTACTGGGGAATTGAACCTGGGTCGTTAGCCTTTGTAGACAAGCATCTTAACTGCGGAGCCATCATCACTCCAGCTCAAGCCCAGCTTTTTAGGTGGGTTCTGGGGACCAAACTGAGGCCCTTTCAGAACATCATACTTGGGTGGCAAGCACTCTTACTCAATAGACCACCCTCTTCCCAGTCTCACTCTTCACTCTTGTTATAGAATTGATTTTATCTACTGACTAAAATTATTTTATATCTAGGTGTCTTTTTGTTTTGTTTTGATGCAGTGTTTTACTCCACCCCAGGCTAACCTGGAACTCACTCTGTAGTCCCAGGCTGGCCTAAAACTCACAGTGATCCTCCTACCTCAGCTTCCCAAGTGTTGGGATTAAAGGTGTGAGCCACCACACCTGGCTTTAAGTGTGAATGAGCCCAGGTGACTTGAAGAAAGTGACAGGATTGTAAGTATTCCCACTGTGGTTGGGCCCGGATGCTAGCACACACAAAACTAATCCAGGACAGAAAGAACATGGTGAACAGGAAAGAAGCAGAAAATGATGAGAAAGTGACGGGTTGGACTTGAAAGTTGGGTCTAAGCCTTTAATCCCAGCACTTGGGAAACAGAGGTAGGAGGCTCCCTAGAGTTCAAGGGCAGCCTGGGCTAGAGTGAGACCCTACCTCAGAAAAAAAAAAAGTTGGGTCTGCCACTTGCTAGCTAGTGGTTTAGGTAATATTACCTAACTACTTTGAATGTTTCCCCACTTTTTATTTAAAGAGTCTTGTTATGTATGTAGCCTTGGATGACTTAGAACTCACTATGTAAACCAGGTTGGCTTTGATCTCACAGTGATCCTCCTGCTTCTGCCTCCCAAGTGCTGGGATTATAGGGGTGTACCATCATGTCTGGCTCCCCACCCCACTTTTTAGAAGAAATAGCTTGATGGGGTCAATGGAGTCAGGCTACAGCTGACTTCTCTGGAGTACTATGGATAAGGTTATGGATGGAAGTAGAACCATGAAAACTGTCTGCTCTTCCTGGGGACAACCTGAACCCCTGAAGGGAAGGAGGGGCTTCCCTGGAAACACAAGTTCCTGTACATAACTAGTGTTCTCTGGCTACCACAGCCTCCTCATGCCTTCCCCACTTCTGTGAGGCTCAGTCCTCAAAGAGTCTCTCTCAGCTTAGAGAGGTGGGGAGACCTTGATGACTGGCTGAGAGGTTGGGGGGATCCCAGGCCCCCCAAGAATGTTTTTCCTACTCTTCCAGGGAGCCGGGCTCACCAGAGGCCGTGGGATGGGTTTCTGGGGTTTCTTGGAGCCGAGCTTCTTCATGGCATTGTAGTACTTCTTCTGTTCCTCTGTCATGAAGATGTCCTGGCCCCCTAAGTGCAGAGAGACAGCACCAGCCTCATTTTGGAGTCCTTATACCCCATCACAGAAGCATAGAGACCTTGTCTTTTTTTTGTTATGTTTTTCGAGGTAGGGTCTCGCTCTAGCCATGGCTGATCTGGAATTCACTATGTAGTCTCAGGGTGACCTCAAACTCACAGCGATCCTCCTACTTCTGCCTCCTGAGTGCTGGGATTAAAGTTGTGTGCCACCACTCCCAGCTTGGGACCTTATCTTTTCAATGAAGGTGCCAGGCTCCAACCACCTCATCGCTCCCTCTCCCATCCTGTACTGAAGATTCTTCCCCTACTTGACGGGGATCTCTCACTGCCATTATGACCTGCAGATCCAATGTCTACCCCCCACCCTGGCCCCTGGCCCAGCACATCCAGGCCTGGGTGTCTCTACCTACTTGGTTCATTGCCAACCATGATCTCTCCAATGGAGCTCCAAGATGACCTTAGACCTCTGCACAGCCCTACACATGATCCCAGATCATTGACCAGAATGAACCGTCTCAACCACATCCCAGCTTTTCCGGGAGCCTTACGTCTCAGGTAGATGAGGGCAGGCTTCCCCCCAAAGTCCTTTCTTAAAGTTTTTGGTGTGTGTATGTGTGGCAGGTGTGCATGCGCGTGTGTTCATATGTGTGCGCACAGATGGTGGCCAGAGGTTGATGGCAGGTTTCTTTTTCAATTGCTCAATTTTGAGATAGCCAGATTCTCTCTCTCTCTCTCTCTCTCTCTCTCTCTCTCTCTCTCTTAACCCAGAGCTTACCAATTTGGCTGGACTAGCTAGCCAGTAAGCCTCAGGAACCCTCTTGTCTTTGCCTCCCCAGTGCTGGGATTTTAGACACAAACCACCATGCTTGGCTTTTCTGTGGATCTAATCTCAGATCCCCAGGCTTGTGTGGCAATCACTTTACCTACTGAACCATCTCCCAGCCCCACTCCTTACATTCTTACAGGCCGTGGGCAAGCTTTCCCCTACGGGATCCCACCAAGATCAAGAAAGGACCATTCCCAAGAGAGCAGGTGAGCTGGGCTCTGGGCTTCTCCTGGCACCCTGTCCTCCTTGCCCGCCCCAGCCCTGCCCAGACCAGGTGGAGCCGGGGCTCTACGTATCTTTTTCTTCTGCTGGTTGAAATTGTCAATGATGACACCGATGAAAAGGTTCAAGGTGAAGAAAGACCCAAAGATGATGAAGACGACGAAGTAGATGTACATGTAGAGGTTGTATTCCCATTGGGGCTGCTCCTCGTACTGGGGGAGAAACAGACAGGTTGGATGGGCAGGCAGGGACGGGACGGAGGCAGGGGCTATCCCATGGTAGAAAGTATGTCCAGAAGGTCACTGGAACAGGGGTCTGTGGCTTTAAGGATAGAGTGGGGCCAGAGGTCGGTGGGATAGAAATGAGCCGTGAGGATGGTGGCAGGCAGGCACACCAGGCTCAGGGCATGTCACCCCATGTCAATGTGTGGCTTAGCCCCTGGGTCAATGGGGGATTTGTATGTATTAGGGACTTCTCAAATCGTCACTGAAACATCGCTGTGACAAGGTGGGCTACAGGACCAAGAAGAAGCTGAGTTGCATCTCTGCTGCTTCTACCTCATTCTCCCAAGATCCGAGTCAACTACAGTGAGTTCAATTTGAAGGACATTTGAGGATTTGGGGATTTCTTAAGTGGCCATACAACCTTGTCCCAGGGTCAGATCTGGGCATGCCAAGGAGGCTGAACCCCAAGTTGATCCAAGGGAACCATGTCATTGTAGGCTGGGATTTTGGGTCTTGTAGCTAGAGTTTCTGTTTTGTTGGGAGGAGTCTGGTGGCAACTTACCCCTCGGGAGTCCACGGCTGCATACATGATGTCCATCCAGCCTTTGAAAGTCGCCTGGTAAGGAGAAAGTGACCTGATATTCTACGTGAGGTCAGGAAAGAACCTCCTACAAGAAGCAAACAGGCCCTCTCATAGCCAGTAAGTAGCTTTCAAATGGTTGGGATTGGAAGGGTAGCAGCTGAGTAGACACCCCAAGAAGGCCATGCCAGGTTTCTCATGTGTGTGTGTGTGTGTGTGTGTGTGTGTGTGTGTGTGTGTGTGTTTATGTATGTGTCTGAGTGTGTGATTCGTGTAGAGGTCAGATGACAACCTTGGGTGGTGTTCCTGTCCACTGTCCCTTCATTTTTTGAGTCAGGGACTCTCATTGGCCTGGAGTTTGTCAGTTAACCTAGACTTGCTGGCCAGTAAGTCCCAGAGATCCTCCTGTGTCTACCTCCCCAGCTCTAGGATGAGAGGCACATGTCACCACACTAGACTTTTTTTTTTTTAAACACAGGTCCCAGGGATTAGTCTCAGGTCCTCACTGCTCGTGAAGCAAGCATTATACCATCTGAGCTCTCTCCTCAGCTTTCATGCTCGGCTTCTCAACTGAGGTCTTAGGTCTGGTGAGGTTTGGAGAAGGTCCACATTCAGATCAACACAACCCAGGACCCCGACAGTGGGTGTCAGGGACTCAGAGGTGGCTACTAAGTTCCGTCCCAGCTTAAGGGACCCCAATGTCGATCTAGTCCCCCCATGTCATGCACCTCATGTGGCTTCTGCTCCATGGGCTTTCAAAGGATGTCCCTGAGGAACCCTGACCCTGCCAGTATGAAGGGTTCTTTTTGCCACTGTCATGTTGGTAGGTGGCTACCTGGATTTCCAGGAAGGATAAAAAAAAATCCTATTGTTACATTTGCCAATTTTTCTGATGTGAATATGCCCACTTTAGCCAATGTGACAGGATCAGCACAAGAGTTGTGAGAACACTCATCAATCACAGCCCAGAGAGGAAATGAGGCCAATCACCCCAGCAGCACAGACACGACAAAGTAATGTTGCTAATTATACATTCATAATGTTTAATTTTTTGCATGTGTGAAGAGTATGTGTGTGGTGATGTGTGGTGTCTGCAGCCCTTTTTCCTTTTCTCATTGCTCATCCATGTATTTCCTTGAGACAGGGTCTCTCCCTCAACCCAGAGCTGCTGTTTGTGAGCAAACCCAGTGATTCTCTGGTCCCCACTCCCGTGGACTGGGGTTCCAGACATGCATGGCCATGCCCAACATTTTTACTGGGGAGCTGAACTTGGTGGTCTCAGACTTGAGAGACCCTCATGCACTTGCTCTTAACTTTGAAGCCATCTCCCTATACTTAAAAAATATTTTTATTTATTTGCAAGCAGAGATAGATAGGGAGAAGAGAGACAGAGCGAATGGGCACTGCAGGACCTCCAGATGCTGCAAACGAACTCCAGATGCATTTACCACTTTGTGCATCTGGCATTGCGTAGGTACTGGGAAATCGAACCCAGGTCTTTAGGCTTTGTAGGCAAGTGCCTTAACGGCTATGCTATCTGCCTAGACCAAGTTTAAATTTTTTTTATCATGGTTATATTGGCCCGACCCCCAAACCATGCACCTTGGACAATATGGATTCTGTTCTAGAACTGAGACTTGGAACTTCCCAGAGCGTTAAGTCTCTGGAAAATCTTAGCCTCCTTTGGGCTCTGAGACCCTATTGTTCAGATCTAATGTGGTCCCATGCCCCCCTCCTGTCTATACCGGGGATGAAGGCACATGTTTTTGAGGACTTACCACCTGCAGAAGGGCCAGGTACCCGGCCCCCACGTTGTCAAAGTTGACTTTCACCTTGGTCCAGTACAATTCTCCAGTCACGTTGAAGGACTCACATTCACTCTTGTTGTTCACGATGGTATAGTTCAAAGGCAGGTCTCCCTCCGTCTGGTTGATGCATTTCCCGAACTTGCCCGCAAACAGGTTCACGCCCATGATGCTGAAGATGAGCCAGAAGATGAGGCAGACGAGGAGGACGTTCATGATGGAGGGGATGGCGCCCACCAGGGCATTGACCACCACCTCAAGTGGACAGAGAAGAGATTTGGTTCTTGGGGTGACCAGAACGAAGGTCCTATTCGTGAGTCCTCACCACCCTAAAATTTGACATAACTCCAGAACATACTACACTATCCCCTTCTGAGCCCTTCCTTGCTGATAACCGTGACCTTCAAAACTCATTTTTATCTGGCTATGGTGGCGCACGCCTATAATCCCAGCACTCAGGAGGCAGAGGTAGGAGGATCCCTCTGAGTTCAAGGTCACCCTGAGACTACATAGTGAATTCCAGGTCAGCCTGGGCTAGAGTGAGATCCTACCTTGAAAAACAAATAAAAAAGCAATGATTTCATGATTTGGTGAAGGGCCCTTTACGTGTCTTTCAAAAGCCTCAGAGCATTTGTTCTAGGTGAGGGGCAATAAAGTCCCGGGATCTGGTCCTCAGGAAGCTGACTGATCTATTTATTTATTATTTACTCATTCATTCATTCATTCATTTTTTAAGACAGGACCTCACTCTAGCCCAGGCTAACCTGGAACTCATTCTGTACCCAAGCTGGCCTTGAACTCACAGACTGAGTGCCTGTTCATCCTGGGCTAGAGTAAAGACCCTACCTCGAACCCCCTCTCCCCCCCCAAAAAAAACAAAAGAAAAAAGTCCTCATGTTTTTGATGTGTGTGATGTGTGAGTGCAGGCTTGCACATGCACATGCGTGTCCTTGCCTGTCACCTTGTTTGCAGTAGAGTCTCATTCCTCACTGCTGTGTGCAGCCTGGTGGCCTGTGAGCTTCTGGGCATTTCCTTATCTCCTCCCACCTTGCCAGAGGCCTGAGCTGGGATTACAGATGCTGCTGCTACCATGCCCAGATTTAAAATATATATATATATATATATATATATATATTTACTTACTGGTTGATTTATGAAAGACAATGGGCACACCAGGGCCTCTTGCCACTGTAAACAAACTTCAGATGCATGTGCCACTTTGTGCACCTGGCTTTATGTGGGTACTGGGGACTCAAACCTGGGTCAGCAGGCTTTGCAAGCAAGCATCTTTAACCACTGAGCTATCTCTCCAGCAGAGGCCTCCCCACCCATGTCTGGATTTTACATGGGTGCTGGGAATCCAAACTCAGACAGTCATACTTGCATAGCAATTCTTAGTTCACGAGCCATCTCTCAGTCCCCCAAAGTTGACTTTTATTAGAACAAGGTCTCTGCTAGTTGACATCCCCCAGCCATCTGATGGTTAAGACATGTTTAAAACATGTCCCCAAGACTCCCTGCTCTTGCATCAATGTTTATATTCTCTGGGCTAAATTTCTAGTTCATTTAAGAGTTGGTGCTACTGGGAATGGTGGGTGTATTCCCCTAAAGTATATCTGGGGGTCTCTGCAGGGTGTCGTGACAGTTTCCCAAAGACCAGATAGGAGCAGAGAAAGAGGGCAGATGTCACAGCCACTCCTGCCCCTGTCCCTTTCAGTCTGACCCCTCATGCTTTCAAAACTCAGTTCCCAGAAGGTGGCTCCCTGGCAGGTACATCTGGGAGACTCCACCCCAGTCCAGGACCAGGTCTAGCTGTCCACGCATTAGAAAGATTTCTACCAAACAGATGGAGGGGAAGCCGGTGTGAGCTCCCTTGTGGTCCAGAGCTGTCAGGAAGAGGGACGTTATGAAACAGCAGGTACCTCCACCCCAGAACAGTATGGAAAACCCAGCTCTGTAGAGCATCAGGCTTCTGCAGAGAGGGTAGAAACCCCAGGAGTTTGCCCTTGGCTGGCTCTGTGGCCAGCAGCCACATCAGAAGCATTCCTGACACCTCAGATCACCCGTGTCTCTCTAGAATCAAATGTCCTTGCTCCCAAAGAGACATTTGACTCTGGTCTGATTATTCTCTTGTGGGTGGGCTCCCTGTATTGTTGGTGCTTGAGGCCACCAACCAAGTGGCAAGCTGAGGGGTGGCGCCTGCTGGGACGGGGGACACAAAATTATTGTGCATGTTTGATATAACTCTCTCTCATACATACACGTGTGCGCGTGCACATGTGTACACACATGCCTGTTTTCTTGTTGAACATCAAGCGAATTTTTTTTTCAGTGCTGGAGGTTGAACTTCTCGGGTTTGCATATTCTAAGTTGCTCTGCCATGAGCTCCATCCCTAGCCTTCATAGCTGTTTTTCTCAGGGGTTTTAAAATTTGCCTTATAAAAAATGGATGGAGCTGTAAAATACAATATTGAGGTAACCCAGACCCAGAAAGACAAAGACTGCCTGTTCTTTCTCATACATGGATCCCAGCTTTTAATTTTTCTTTTTGTGTATTTATGTGGGAGGGAATGTGGGTAGAGGTCAGAAAACTAGAAAGGGGTCCAGGCGAGGAGAAGGACACTTTAAAAGCCAGGAGTGGGAAAGGCAATAGAACACATGTGACCCAATACTAGGGGCAGAAGGGGGTGGGGGATGGGTGATGGGGAAAGGAGATGAGGGAGGGGAGGAGTCAATCAAAACTAAGTGGATATGAAACTAAAATGTCCTAAGAAAGCCTCTTACTTTGTATCCTAACTTAATTTTTTTTTAAAAGAAAGAAAAATAAAAATTTAAAAGTTGCCTAAACACAGTTTTTGGTAAAAATACATTGACTCCCTGGGGCCCAAAGGGCTAGAGGCGAGAGTTTATAGGATGCCTGTCTTGAAGACCTGGGCCTTGTACTCTCCCAGGTGAGCAAGGCCTACATCAGTGTGAATGCCTTCCTCCCCCTGTTAGGACGGCATCAAATCCACTTACCCTCATGCCCTCAAAACGTGACAGGGCCCTTAGGGGTCTCAGGGCACGCAGTGTTCTCAGTGACTTGATGGGACCCATCTCGGCAAAGCCCAGGGTGTTGGCCACAAGGCTCACCAGTGAGACCTGCGGAAGAGACAGACTGGCTGAGTCACCTTCTTTGAGCCCCAGAGGTCTGGGATGAGCCAAGATTGTTTTGATGGCAGACCACTGTGAGAGCTGGCTCCGGGCACGTCACAGCACACTCACTAACCTACAAGGTCTGGGACCACCCGAGGCCTGGGACCACCCGAGGCCTGAGACCACCCGAGGCCTGGGACCACCCGAGGCCTGGGACCACCTGAGGCCTGGGACTACTTTCCTAGGTAGCATGGTCAGTGCCATGGGAGCTGAGATTGGCTGTGGTGACCGCGGGTTCTTTTGTCCATCTTCGGCCTGACCTGGAAGCACTCAGCTCTGAGGTCCTTGGGTGATGGAGGGTGGACGCCTAAGAAGCCTCTGCAGCATTCATTGGGATTGTCTGGGCATGCCCCATAGCAGGTCAATATCCCAAGAAGAGCTGGCCAAGGATTCTCAGGGCTCAGCTGCCAGGACGCCAAGCCTTGCCATGGCCTCTTCACCAGGAGGGCTCAGGTGCCCTCCTCTCTTTTGTAAGGTATGGTCTCACTCTAGCCCAGGCTGAGCACTGACCTGGAGCTCGCTCTGTAGTCTCAGGCTGGCTTTGAACTCACAGCGATCCTCCTACTTCTGCCTCCAGAGTGCTGGGACTAAAGACATGTGCCCCACGCCCAGTTCTCTCTTTTCATTTACTATTTTCATTTACTATTTTGTTTATTCATTTGCAAGGAGAAAGAGAGAGAGAGAGAAGAGAAAAAAGAAAGAGTGAGAGAGAGAGGGAGAGAGAGAGAGAGAGAGAGAGAGAGAGAGAGAGAGAGAGAGAGAGAGAGAGAGAGAGAGAGAGAGAGAGACACCAGGGCCTCCAGCCCCTG
>PVHP010043938.1:0-14301 GCA_004024765.1 Zapus hudsonius
TTACTGAGGGATGTTATGCCTCTGGATAGTCTCCCCCACCACAGCTCTTACAATCTTTCCGCACCCTCTTCCGTTTAGTTCCCTGAGTCGTGGTGGGTGAGTATTAAGGCTGCTTTAATGTTGTGCGCTTAGGGGGCTTTGTGTTGAAAATTGTTGGTTTCTGTCCCCCTGACTTATCCTGTGTTGATTGAATGGCTGTGGGTCCCTTGTTCATCCCGTCATTCTCTGCGGGGCTCCATATGGATCCTCCACAGTATGACTGTGGTGGCTCATCTCTTGCCAGGATCTCAGCTATCGGCCTACTACGGTTAGATGGGCCACAACTCTTGTGTTGCATCCTGAAAAATACAAACACAATCTCCATCGGAGTGTGAGGTCAGTATAAGTTAACAAATATACACAATTCTGGATTACCTAGATTCTATTTCTAGTAGCCTCCCCGTCAATCTGTCCCATAGCGCATCTTTTCTTGGGAGCCCAAGAGTACGGGATCTGGTGCATATTCCACTGATTCCGCAGTTCCAGTCACAGGCTTCCCCTTTTTATTTTATTTTATTTTTTTTTATCTTTGGGTGATCGTGGTCAATTTTCTTATTTTTTTAAATTGTCCTTAAAGACTTACTTTGTTTAGGGGGCCAACAATGGGTTGTTATCCCCAATTCCTCATTGACCCCATTCCCCATCCCCAGTCAGCTGGATATCCTCCTCCTTGGGCCATCTGTATCAGTCACTGTGGTAGGGGACCATGGGTAGCCCAGTCTTCAGCAGGGTTCTCCTGACCCAAGTGTGTTGATACTGAAGGGTGCCATGCCTCTGATAATCTCCCCCACCACAGCTCTCACAATCTTTCCGCCCCCTCTTCCGCTCAGTTCCCTGGATTTTTTTTTAAGATTTAAAAAGTGAGTGGTGGGTGAAAAATTAAAAGGACATTTGAGGAATGTATGTTTTATTTAGTATCATTTCCTCGAGTTTAATTCTGTGGTTTCTTCTGCAACAGGGTTTTGCCTCAGGCCTGGGGAGGGCGTTCAAGAGCTTTGACCAAATTCTGTCTTGTTTTTATTATGAATAAGTATTTACTTTGTATGAACAATCTTGTGAAGATGTCCGTGTTTCCTTCCTTCCTGTCCCCTACCCACTGAGGTCCCTCCTCAGTGAGCATACTGGATCTGTCCATAGGTTAGGAGGTTATGAATTGTATCAGAGGTAGAGAGTTTTCCTTGTTTTTTTTTTTCTTCCACTTTCATGCATTGATGCCGAGGAGGGCAATGTCTCTGGATATCTCCACACATACACCATGACTCTTACAATCTTTCCATGCCCTCTTCCATTTATTTCCCTGAGTCAAAGTGGGTGAGTTTCAAGTCTGGTTTATTGTTGAGATCTTAAGAGTCTCTTTACTTCTGCTTTGGGTTGTGATGGATATTATTATTGTCTGTCTCCATTGACCTTGAATGGATTTTCAGACTCACTGTGGTATTTGGTCTCCTGCTTGTCTTGCCACTTTCTCATAGGATTCATTTGGGCCCTGTGTGATAGGCCAGAAATTCATCTCCTTTCCAGATGTCATTCACCATCCCATGTCTTGTTGGTGGAAATGGGGTGTCCCTGGTTCTCTCACTGCCTTCTGAAAAATACAAACAGCATCTCCATTAGAGAGTGAGATCAGCATAGGTTAAATGAGACAAACATTGTTATTTGGCTAGATTCTAATGGGTGTAGACTCTCTGTAGCTCCTCTGGTAGTAGTAATTTCCCCATGGAGCCCAGGTTCTTGATTTCCATAGGATTTTGCAAGGGTTCCTTGACACTAAGTGAATCTCTTAGCTGATCAGTAAGATATTGATTACCCTCCTAGGTTTAGCGCCACTATCGCACAGATGAGCACTTCTTTGCTTGCTGGTCTCTTCCATATAGCAGTGTGTTAAGCATTCTTGTGACAACTGTCTATATTATGTATCTGTGGTCTCTCCAAATATCATTGATAAATTTCCCCTGTCAGCTCATGCAACACCTTCCAATGCTACACATGTTACCATCTTGGAGCTGGTTATCATTCTGGATCTAGCAGGATCTCTTGGTGTTGTTTGATGACACTCTGTGATTTCTTCATCAATATGGTCTTTCCTAAAGCCTGGGGCAGGTATTCAAGAGCTTTGACATTAGTCTGTCTCCTTTTTGGGTCACTCATGGGTCTCTTTGCTCAACAGCTAAGTGTGTGAAGGAACCAATAACTTGGACTGGGAGATGCAGGCCTTAGCAATTTTTCTTGGGGTTAGGATTCCTTCCATTCTATTCATGGCCCCTCTTACTAGGTGGTGCACATAGCTTCCTCAGGAGCTTCCTATATGAAAGTTAGAATTTTATTGTATGAGTCCCCCCACTTTCCAAATCCTCCCACCACCACCCCCCAATTCTTAAATTAGGTTTATATATGGTGATGTTGTAACAATTTTAGTTTTGGTTAACCCTCCCCCCTCCAGTAATCTTAAATAAGTTTGAATTTGGTTATAACAAAATCAGTTTCAAAGGCTCTGTTCCTTTTCATTTTAGCATCACATTTTAGCTCACAATAGTTATCTGAATACGTCTGAAAATTAAAAAAAATTCTTGTAGCGAAGAGAGAAATTCAGAATATCCAAATCATCAAAGTATAATAATTAAAAAGACTGGAGAGATGATTTCATGGTTAATGATACTTGCCTATAGAGCCTAATGGCCCTGGCATGCATGGGCTGCCCTCTGCCTTCCCCTTATATACATCTTTTAACAAGAGCTCAAAATTAGCACTTACACATCTTAACTCCCAAAGTAAAATTCATAACAGCTGAATATAAAATCATCATCCAGATCTTAAAAATATAGAAGTGCCTATGTTGATACATAATAACATGTAAAATAGTTGGTCTTTTCTTTAAAACTCTTGGTAGGCAAATAAGGCTTTTGAGTGAATACATAAATATATTTCTCTGACTCTTTATGCCTTAGTCATAGTTCGTTTGTGTGTATGTGTGTGTGTGTGTGTGTGTGTGTGTGTGTGTGTGTGTGTGTGTGTGAGAGAGAGAGAGAGAGAGAGAGAGAGAGAGAGAGAGAGAGAGAGAGAGAGACTTCACAAGTTTGGCAAGTGTTTAACATTTTTGTAAGCTGAAGATATTTCATGCAATTTTAACTTTCTATACATACAAAATTAAGTTTTTAAAAATTAAATTTGGACATTTGTATTTTAATTAATATCTTTATTATGAATAATTATTTACATTGTATTATCAAATCTTGTGATGTTGCCCCCTTTTTCCCACCTCTCTTTGGCCATTCCCTATGCCATTTTCAAACACAAAGTCAAGTGTTGTGAAATATCTCATTACCTGATTGGTACATTAAGATTGTAATTTCTTTAAAACTATAAGTGTCAAAATATTTATTGCAAATGGACAAAAACTCCAACATCCGCAAAATGTATATAGGAGGAAATAAGTCTGACTGTTCTAAATGTTTATTTTAAATATTATTTTGGTATTTCTATTATCAAGGTCTTCAATTCATATGATAATGCAATATATTATGCTCTGAACAAATGCAATCACCACAGATCATAATGTAGAAAGTTAAAGCCATAGCTCTGTCACATGTCTTATTATTGCCAGTCCATTTAAAAATAATATCTCAGCTGGGTGTGGTGGCTTACACCTTTAATCATAGCACTTGGGAAAATCTCTGTGAATTTGAGGTCAGCCTGGGACTATAGAGTCAGTTCCAGGTCAGCCTGGGCTCGAGTGAGACCATATTTCACAAAACTAACTATAGCATGAAGTGAGCATCCTAGATAGATATTTTAAGTGCAAAGCATTGTTTTAAATATGTTTACCCTGTTTGCATGGTTTTCTTTATTGGAAAGCTTTCCAGAGATATAGTACCCCTCTGACATGTTCCACTGTCTTCCTCTCTTTACTTGCATTATTTTGCAAATAGATGTTTTTTATAGTTTGACTTTTGAAATAATGCTTCTTTATACGCAGAATGAAAAAATGTTTATTATAATATTCACAAAGCCAAGATTATGTCCTCACAATGTCAAGAGCCATGTTTAATTTTTAATATAATAGATATATTCCATTTTAATGAATATGGAAGTAAATATATATTGTCTTCCAAGTGAAAGACATTCAGAGGAAAACAGTATATCTGGGTATTATGATGGCATTTACAAGTATGATGACATAATTTATAATCTTACTGTTTGTGACAGAATGTATATGTATGTGTGTGTGTGTGATTGCAATTACCCCATACAGTTTAGAGCAATATTATGTCACGCAAGTAGTGCTTTTTCTCAATTCTCTTGCTGCTCATATAACTTTTGGCCAATGTATTCATATTTGGTTAAATTCATAATATATAACTGTCTGCAAAGTCATAATCAATCATGTAGGTGCCAAAGGTTCCTTACGTAAGCAATGATGAGTGGAAAACTCCCCGTCTGAAAACTGAATGAGACTTGTATTCTGACTTGTACCTCACCTTAAATCCTCGATATCTAACAACAGGAAGATTTTCATGCCAGCAAATTAATTTTATAAAATGTGTCCTGAGACTTACATAGTCTATACAAATGTATTTTTTTCTCACAACAACAGGAATAACTGAGAGCCCTGTTTTTTTTCTCTTTGCAGGAAAATTAATCCATGTTTTTACTCAAAGCTATGCTGAATGAAGTGAGTGAGAGCTGAGTGTCAAAAATGTGTGCTATTTGTAGTCAGTCTTCCTAGACATGCAGTTGGGCATTCTCAGATCTTTCTCCAATCTAGCTGGGCAATATGGAATATGACTGTTTTCTTTTTCTTCATAAAATAACTTAGTCTTAAAAATGATTTATGTAAAATAAAATTTGGTATTATTTTCATTGTTCATATAGATACAGTTCTTAAACTCTGCTTCACACTACACCAATATTCACCTTTTATTTGTATACATTTTCTTTAATATATATGCCAGAAAAAAATAACATACTTTTCAGAAAAACTAACAAGATCAATATGTTTAGTTTTATAAACATACCAATTCTATTACATTTTATTTTTATTCAATAAGCAGATCATGGAAACTTATAAATATCTTAGGCATTAAAAAGTGACATATAAGTTATTTGTAATTGGGTATATGGAATAAAAAAGCGAACCAAGAGACGAACACTGTGCAATGGAGGAGCCTGGGGGAGGTAATCAACAGCTGTTAATTTGGTCAAGTAATACTTTCAGTGACAAGGATCCCTTAACAGGAACTGGGGACACAGGGAGAAATGGGTTGGGAACCAAAATCTTGGGACCCCAAAGAGAAATGCACTATACCAATGATTTACAACGAGACTACCCACAAGAATCTAGCCAATTCAGAAATGTGTATATCAGTTAGCCTATACCGATCTCACTCTCCGATGGAGATTCTGTTTGTATTTTTCAGAAGGCAGTGAGAGAGCTGTGGTCTTTCCAACCCTACTAATGAGCCACAGGCTGATAGCTGACATCCTGGCGAGAGATGAGCCACCCCAGACCTACCAAGGAGGATCCACAGGGAGCCCTGCAGAGAGTGGTGGGATAAGCAAGAGACCCATAACCACAGCCCATCAGTCAACCCAGGCTAAGCCAGTGAGACAGACACCAATGATTTTCAACACAACCTAAAGCAGATGTACAGAGACCCCCTAAGACCTCAACAATAAAGCAGCCTTAATACTCACCCATCATGACTCAGGGAACTGAGTGGAAGAGGGGGTGGAAAGATTGTAAGAGGCATGGTGGGGGAAACTGCCAGAGACTTGCCCCCCTCAGTAACAACATACAAAGGGGGGTGGGACCGGGTTCACTCCTAGGCTATCCATAATCTCCTACCCCATTGACTGATCCAATATGTCCATGGAGAAGGATACCCAGCTGATTGGGGAATTAGGGACATCAATCATTATTCGCTCATTATGTGTGTCTAATTATGGATAATAAAGAAAAAAAAAAGAAAAGAAAAACAACAAAAAATTCAAATTAAAAAACTAATTATTTTAAATTAGATTATGTATTCTATTTTTAAATAATTTATTTATTTCCAGAGAGAGGGGGAAGAGGGTAGAATGGACACACTAGGACCTCTTGCAACTTACTCACTGCAAACAAACTATAGATACATGTACCACTTTGTATATCTGGAATCATATGGGTAATTGAAAATCAAACATAGGCTCTTGGACTTTTTAAGAAAATATCTTTAGCTGCTGAGACATCTCTCCAGCCACACTTATTCTAACTCTATATTTAATGGGAATGAGTTTTGGCTCATAACTAAATTAAGTAGATCATGAATGTTAAGAAATTCTTTAAGAATGTGAGTAAAATATGAGAAAATTGGATGAAAATGTGATGAAAAATAAAAATATAATTTCATCCATAAAAGCTTTTTAAATTGTGAGTTATTATGCATTATTAATTATTTTGATATTTAAATGAGATCCTGTCAAGATCTAAGAGTAAATGGTGAAGACAGATTGCTGTACAAGGTTTTCCTTCCAACTAAAAATTGTGCTGCCAACATTGGGGCATTGAAACTGGTTGTCATTCAACATTCTCCATGGAAATACAATAAATCCAATTATAATACAATGCAATATGTATTAAAGTCTATGTCGCAGGGCAGGAGAGATGGCTTACCGGTTAAAGGCACTTGCTTACAAAGACTGATGGCCTGGGTTCAATTTCCCAGTACTCAGGAAAGCCAGATGCCAGATACACAAAGTGATTATGCATCTGGAGTTCCTTTTCAGTAGCAGTGGCAAGAGACCCTGGTACATTCTCTCTCTCTCTCTCTCTCTCTCTCTCTCTCTCTCTCTCTCTCTCTCTCTCTCTCTCTTTCTCTCTCCTTGCAAATAAATAAATATATTAAAATCTATTTCACATCTTGAGTTTAACCTATGTATGATTATTGCAATATTGACTCTTACGCAGTACATTTGGTCATAGCAATAAAAAGAACAAAAGAACTAAAATCATATTAAGTATAAAGCAGAATTATGCATTAAAAATTCAATGAATTTCAGCATTATGTTATATATCTTTGTTGAAATTTCAAATTTTATAAATTAATCTATTGAATTGAATATACAAATTTCTAAACCCTTGGTTTTTCAAGTAGTCATACACAATTCTCAAGGTTTATTGATAATCATTTTAAAGAATAAGCAATTGCAAGCTATAAATTAAAAAAATGAAACAATAAAACCTCCAAACTGAACTCACCATATCTGTTTTTATCATTTCAGGAGTTTCTGTGGCATAGATTGAAATGTGACATCTGCAAGTTGGTGTAAAGAGGTAGAACTCTCTTGTCATCTACTTTGCTATGTCCCCTCTTTTACTGCTTCAGTAAGGTTTCCCTGTGTGCCTTGCTCCATCCACTAGCATACATAACCCCAGCTGAAGGGAGCACAGTCCATGAAGAATACATTAAGAAACAGTACTCATTTTTAACTAGGAATTCTGTCATTTATATGTATATAGGATTTACCAAGCTACCTTCTTTTCATTCCTGTCTAGATCTCAGAATAAATGGTGAAGACAGATGGCTGTACAAGATTTTCCTTCCAACTGTAAAATTGTTCTGCCAACATTGTGGCATTGGAACTGGTTGTCTTTCAGCATTCTACATGGAAATACAATAAATCTAATTACATGAAATTTCTAAAAATGAAAAACAGTGAGGGTTCAGGAAAAAATATGTATATTGCCTCAGGAATATATGATTATCTCCCTCCTGAATACAGAGCTTGCTGTTCTGACCCCAAAGCATCTGATTTGCAAACCCACATAGCCCCATGAGCACATTCTTTTAATCTCTCCCCTAGAATATCATATTTTTTGCTGTTGTGGCTTCTCAGCTAATTGGAAAAAATACAACTGGATTTATGAATCTATACTATTTAAAGGAAACTGATAGTTTATGCAAACTACCTCTACAAAAGACAATCTAGCAAAGCAGTCAGGATTAAATGCAGTGTAGTATGGCCTCGCCTGGTCAGGTTGACAAACTTAGAGAAAAGTGAGGCATCTCTACAAATAGAAATGGCTGTTTTATATAAGAGTTAATCAAACGTATGCTCTAAACTCACCATCCTACTGAAAAATTGATTTGATTGCCTAACAACTTTAGGAATTAATAAAAATTACTTTGTTTAATGAACTCAACGCAAATGCTGATACCTCAAGTACTGAAATTTTCAATACCTCAAGATGTGAAAGGAAATACATGGTAAAATGTACATTTTCATAGTTAACAATGATAATATATAATAAACAAATTTGAAATAAAAGGGCTAAAAGGAACTTAGTAGTATGGAGGTAAGAATAAGTAGTTTATAGGCATATTTCAATGTGATTGCAAAGAAGTGTTTCATATGAGTAAGTGATTTTTAATGATTATTGACTAAATTTTTATTCTTCAACAAGATAAATAGATATTTTATTTTTATTTTTTTCATTAAGGGCATGGCTGTCCAAAAAGACTCCATATTTATTTTCTGTACACTACTGATCTTTGTGAAGTTCTTCAATGATTCAATACAAAGTCACATAATTTTTTCTTATTTTCTCTATTTCCTGTGCCATGCTGACCAATTATTGTTTGAGTTATATGGAAATCTGTCCTACATAATCTCCTGCACAGTTTAGAGTACATGGTCCTAAAAATCAAATATTTCTACTGGATGTGTTTCCTCTTATCCTACTGAGTACAAAATTAGTTTCATGCCAGGCATAATTTTTCTGACTTCCTTAGGTCAAGGTGACATTAATTCATGGAGGGTTCTATAATTTCTTCATGGGAAGGAATGTCAATGCTGGCAAATTATTTTATACTTATTTTTATTATTATTCTGTCTTATGACAAATCTTCCCCAAATTTGAATTTGTAACTTTTACATAACGTTCAATGTGATTTCATACTTTGGAGATATTTTTCTTTCAGGAATTTAACATTACTGACTTGAATCTTTCACAAGTATTAAATATCAGGTCATAAGGTATGAGTGATTATCAGAAATATCTAGTTTTAAAAACTTAGTAACCAACCTTGAAAAGGCAGACCAGAAATATCTAGAGTTCATTCTGGAGGGTTTGATAAATATGAAGAGTTCTCCATCCTGAGAGGGAGAGACCTGAATCATGCTGAAGACAAAAAGCTTCAGTAAATCAAGTCTGCACTTTTGATACAACATTATATGGTGTATGTATGTGCGTGTGTGTGTGCATGTTTGTGGGGGTGACCATGCAAGTGTGTGTGCATACATGTCGTGTCCAGTGGTTGAATAACATGACATATCTATCTCAATTACTCTCTACTTATTGAGGTAGAGTGAGTTACATGAACCCTGAGCTTGCTGATTGGCCTGATCTAGCTAGCCACCCTGAGAAGAGCATCACTCTGTCTCTGCTTTCTGAATGCTGGGATTGAGGGCAAGATATGAAACCACCTGGCAGTTATGTGGGTACAAGAGATCTGAACTCCAGTAAGCACTTTAACTACTGAGACATCCCCATAGTCCCCCAAAATAGAAATTTAAATGAGGAAAAAAGAGAGGACAGGAGACAAAATTCATGTGCAGTAGCAGCAGCAGCAGAGGGAGGACACTCTGACAAAACCCTCTCCTTTGGCACTTGACCAGAACAGTAGTGAAATGCCATTTTTTAAGATTCCTGCTGAGTCAGAAACCTGTCAGCCAGGACCCTTCCAGCAGTGTACTCTCAGGACACTGAAAGGATGGTCATATGCTGAAAGATGGGTAGAAGAATTCCTGTAAGGAAGAACATTTAAATCAAATATATCCCACGCTAAACAAAAAGGAGACCTGGTCACTGGAACATAGACATGTATTCTAAGCAGTGTGTATACCACCATCCCAGGAGTCCAGCCAGCATTTGCCACCTCACTGCCCTTAGGAACACCAAGAGATGTGACCATCACCTGTGACCAAACTCTTGTAAAACTGCCCACTGACAGGAACAGTATGTGTGACATGATTTCCCTAAGGCCCAGGAGGTTTGTCAAACAGTTGAGAGCCAATGGGAAATGGCTGGAGTGAGCAGGGAAGGAAAAATGTGTTCAGAAACTATACTCCTCCCTTTTCTCTCTCCTTGGAATTAACTCCTAATCAATTTATTACCCAATGCCAATTTAATAAACCCATAAAGTCCCTCCTCTTTATCTTCTTCTCATCTTCTTTCTGTCTTTTTTTTTCCTTTTTTTCCCTGGCATTCTTTCTTATTTTTCTCTTTCATCTTATAAACTTTCCCCAAAACATGGACTGGCCAGGTTTTAGTCTATATGTTGCAGCCTCCTAGGAGCTTGAGATGTTTTATATTATCTGATCACATTCTTTTTCTTCTCCCTTTACAAAGTGCCTTTAGCTTCCACATTACCTGGTTTGTTTTTCTTCTGTTTACCTGACCCTCCTCTGAATTGTGTCCATCATCCTAACACTCATTATCAGTCTCACTTAACATCTTTTCTCCTTTACCTGCAAGACCACAGAAATTAATTCACTAGTGTATGCATTGCTATACTTGCTCCCTTCTGTGTGACTGGTAATTAAGAAATTTGGTAGTCTGAATGTATGGCCCCATAGACTCAGTGTTTTTAAAACTTGGTTTACAACATGAGCCCCTATCTGGGAGACCACTGCTACTGGAGTGTTGTCACTGGACATGGATCTTGGAGTGTGTTTGGGAGTGGGTCTTAACTCTAGTCTTAAGGTGTGTGCAGAGCAGTTTGTGCTCTGGGTGTTCCTGGTGTTTCTATTTCTGGTTATTTGGTAATGTCTCTTTGCTTGGATCTATAAAAGGGAGAAATATTTCACTACTTTCACTACTACACACCATTACAACATAGTGTGTTGCAAAATGTAACCAATGACCTAAGGGTAGATGGAAAAACAAAACCGAAAAATCAATAGAACCATGGAAATCCAAGACAAGAAGAGTCCTCCAAAACATATTAATTTTCTACCAAAGGTCCCCAATGAGAATGGATCTGTTTAATTCACAAGATTTCAAATGAATGATTATAAATGTGCTCAAATAAATCAAAGATGACACCTATAACCTCTGAATGAATTCCAAGAGAACACAAACAGATGATTGAAATAAGCATGTAATTATAGGATGTGAAATTATCATTCAAGAAAGTGATAGAAGCACTGGAATAAAAGCTGAAGTACTGGAAATAAAAAAAATCAGTTCAAATAATGAGCTCTGTGGAGAGCCTCACCAACAGAATAGATCAAGGTGAGATCAGAGGATTACTGTTTGAAGCCAAGGTAAGGAAGTCAGAGAATTCAAACCATGACAAAGACTAATTAATAAGAAAATATCAAAAGAATATTTGATTTCCATTTAGACACAGTGAAAAGAACAGATCTATGAGTTGCAGAAATAGAAGGAAAATTTCCAGCTAAATGAATAGAAACCATTTTTAATAAAAGCACATCAGACAATTTCCAAAATCCTGAGAGACATTTGGCTATATTGTTTTAGAATAGATAAGGCAGAAACAAGCACACAATTATGATAAAAGCAAAAACAGTGTCTGAGTATTTAATGGTTGGGAAGTTTTCATGTGAAAAGGAAGACAGAAGGTTACAGCATCAATGAATTGGAAGATATTTTATTTTAAAGAAAAACAGAAATAATAAAAATAAAGAACATAAATCAGGCAAAAAGGGTTAAATTAGGAGATTATGATATGAATAACAAAAGATTGATGAATAGCTACTGCAGTTCTAGAAAAATTTCTGAGAGTTCTGGAACAAAGTAAAATTTCATTTTATTATAAAATAAAATTAAAATTTAGTATAGTAAATTAAACTGAGATGATAAAGTTATAAAAATAATGAACATAGTTAAACAACTTTATATTAAAGGCATGTCTACTTTCTAAGGCAATAACTTTAACTCAAGAAAGGTTATTTATGATTTAAGACACAAAAGTGAGAATTTCTTAATTAAAATAATTTACAGTCAAAACAGTGGTGATACTAAAAGACTAGCCAGTACTCGCATATGTATGTAAAATGTGAGGATTTAAATAATTAATATTAGCTTTACATAGGTGTGAAAAGTATGAAAAGTTATGAAAAGTAGCAGGTTAGGTGATAGTAGAGACCCTTCAGATAAAGAATGCTTGTAGTTCCTACATTGCTGAGACTAACCAGCCTGTTTATGAAAAATGATTATCCAGAAGTTATACAAAGTGGTTAGTACTGCCAATTGGAAAATTGGTTCAGACAGAGAAATACAGGCAAGAAGGGCAATATTCACGAGCTTTTCTTTAATGTAAACAATGAACTCTTGAAGCAAAACTTCAGGTGCAGGCTGAATAAACAAAAAGAAATACTGTGGAGTGTTAGTGAGAGGCAGCAGGTCTTTACTGTTGAGGATTTCAGTGATGCCAAATCCTTTTTGTCAGATTCAGTCTTTCTTTCCTCTTCTTTCTCTCTCTCCTTCACTGTCTCTGTCTCTGTCTCTGTCTGTCTGTCTGTCTGTCTCTCTCTCTCTCTCTCTCTCTCTCTCTCTCTCTCTCTCTCTCTCACACACACACACACACACACACTCCTAAATTATAATCCTAGCAACAAGAGCCATGGAGAAGATTTCCAACTTAAAGGGGAAGGAAAACAATTTACCTGTACTTTTTCTAATCCATGGATTTGGGAGATTACTGAAGTATACTTCATAATGTAGCAAGAGAAGATCCAGAAGACTGTACAACATGATTTACTTCTTCAACAATAGGAACAAGTTGGAAATAACCTTTAAGATTTCTTGTTTAATTTTTATTTTTTTATCAAGTCTTGGTTTTTCTCCAGGTAGGTTCACACTCCAGTAGACCTGGAATACACTATGTAGTCTCTAGGTGGCCTTGAAATCATGGTGATCTTTCTACCTCTGCCTCCCAAGTACTGGGGTTAAAGGCATGGGTCACCCAATCTGATTGAGTTCTTTTCTTTATCACACATAATCTTATGGAAGCTAAACAGTATATTTTGTACAAGGAATTTTGGAGAGTCATGTTATCTTTCAAGGTATCCTATAAAAACTTTTTAATATGTAAAATATTAATCTGTTTGCATTAATTTACAACTTTATAGACACCATTTGTTGTGCATTCAATTTCTCAAAATGCCTGGTTATATCTAACTAAATGAACATCATTTTAAAATATAACATTCAAGAAATGCTTTGGGTGTATAATAAATGTTCTCAATTAAAACCTACTGAATAGACAGACAGGTTCCTTCTGAACCTATGCAAATGACTATGTTGCTATGGTAATAAGCACACTTAAAAAGATTCTGAATTATGGAAAGGTCAGGTAAGAAGAAAAAAGATAAATTATTCATTACTATTTATGAAAGTATGATATACTAATTTTTGTGATCTCTGGACATTTTAATAAAAAACAAAGAGTGGTGTCATACTAGAAGAAAAATTAATACATCAGTAATATTACAAAAGAATAATAGTCACCCACCATCAGTTCATCAGTTCATTAATTCCTAATGAGTATATATATATATATATATATATATATATATATATATATATATATATATAAAATGGCATTTTAAATTTCATAGTTTTCCCTCATCATCCATTAAAATTCTGAAAACCTTGACTCAGTCAACTGGTATGCTCTCAAAATTCTATATATGACGATAGAAATAAATTTCTCTTAAAATAGCTAGATTTACCATTGTGTGAATCTTTCAAGACAGTCTTTTTGAAGACGAGTCCCTGTAACTCATCTGATTAATAAGCATTTTCCAGAGAATTTATCTAAAAAAATCTGAAGGCAGATAACAAAAACTCAATCTGTCTGAGATTAATTCAAGACACTTCATTTGTTAAAAAAAAAAACTAATAAAAACATGCTGAGTGTTTACAACATGCTAATAAATCCACAAGGGAATATAATTTTATCTATAGTTTAAAAGAAAATAGTCCCTGATTTTAGATCAAATATTATACTTATCCTGAAAAGAGAGGAGCCACCACAGTCATATTAGGGAGGATCTACAGGGAACTCAGCAGACAATGAATGATGAACAAGGGACCTATAACCACAGTCATTCAATCAACACAGGATAGGCCATTGAGACAGGAACCAAGGATTTTCGACACAAGGACCTCTAAGCCCGCAACAATAAAGCAGCCTTATTACTCACCCACCACGACTCAGGGAACTAAGCGGAAGAGGGGGCGGAAAGATTGTGAGA
>PVHP010043939.1:0-14304 GCA_004024765.1 Zapus hudsonius
ACACACACACACACACACACACACACACACACACACACACACACACACAAATAAATAGAAAAAATAAAAAAATAAAGCAAGGAAACAGATAAGGAAGTAGACAACCAAAAAGTTATGTTGACTTTACTCCCTAAAACATACATTTTATTCTATGACAACATTTTTGTCTCTCAAATGCTGATTTTTGAAGAACACATCTATGCCATAAATTATTTCATTGCTTTTTACCTTGAGAAAGTTGTAATTCAAGTTTATTAGAATAAAATGAAAGTGATAATGGAAAACTTGTCATATTTATTTTGTTGAATAAACTATGATCAAAGCAGATTTCTTGTTAACCAGTTTCCAAGGATGTTTATTCATTCTGAAATATCATGATTACTTTGTGGTTCTAAAGACATAAATCTAGGCCTTCAAGCTTGACAAACAAGTGCTCTACTACAGAGCTCTATCCTCAGTCCTTTGACACTACAACTTTTGAGTGTACGGTTTCCAATTTATTTTTAAAGACTCATCCACAAGAAATTACTTTGTATTGGCAGTTATTGTGAAGTCATACTCTGTTCATCTTAGGGGTGATAAAAGGGGAATGATATAGTTTCTGCTGCATAGGAACAAAAACTCTCCAAAGGGACTGGAGAGATGGCTGAGTGGTTAAGTGCTTGCCTGCAAAGCCTACAACATGGGTTTGATTCCCCTTAAACAGGTAAAGGTGGCTGCACAAGGTCTCAAATGCATCTAGAGTTTGTTTGCAGTGGCTAGAGGCTCTGGCGTGCCTATTCTTTCTCTCTACTTGCAAAATTTTTTTGTTTTTATTCAAATTAAGTTTTTTTTTAAAAATTTTTTTATTGTCCATAATGAGTTACAACATTTAGTGGGCAAACAATCAGTTGTTATCCCCAATTCCCCACTGCCCTCCCCTCTCCCCTCAACTGGATAACCTCCTCCATGGGTCGTCTGGATCAGTCCTTGTGACAGGGGACCATGGATAGACTAGTAATCAGCAAAAATATTTTTTTAAAACCTCTCCTGAGTGAAATAGAGGGATGTATAGCTGAATAATATATCTAAGCATATGATAAAAACTGTATGAGAAATATATTACTACAGAGTTCTAACAATGTAGAAAATGGTTTAATAGATGCAGACGAGGATAGGAAAAGTAGTAATGTTTAATTTAGATCTTGATTGATATACAGAACTTTGGAAAATAACATATAAGGGTTCCTCATGTATGTTAGATAAATGCTCTACCATTGAGCTATATCCACAGCTCTCCAGTACCTCAAAAGATTACACATTTGGCTTTGCTAAATAAACATCTTATGAAATCACAACTTACATTTTCATCATTGAATACAAGGATACCATCTTCAGAATTTCAACTATACTTTAATGCACTCTGTTTTCAGATATAAGCAAACCCCCCAAATTGTATTTGAAAATGCCATAACAATTTCTAATAACCTTTATGCTAATTTAAAAATTAAAAAATTCAAAAAACAAATATCTCTATATCCCTAGGGTTACTCTTGAAGATCACTTAGAATCAAGAACACAAAATTCCAACATGAGAAGCATTGCGCTCAGGTGGTGTTGCAGCATAAGAATTCATAGCTTGGAAGAAAATGCAGATTCTTATATACACGTCCTATGAGAGAATGGGGAATTATTTATTCTCTCTAAAATTCAGATTCCTCATTTATAAAACAAGATTGGCCTGAGAATGAAAGTATATATGTAATGCTTTGAAACTATACTTGATCTATAGTTCTTGATAAAAAGAAGCAACTCTTTTATCTATTCACTTTTGGTCTTAATTATCCAGAAATGTCAAAGCCTTGAAATTGTAGTGCATTATCATTATTTTAGTTTATTTTGTAGTGGTTATTTGGTGAGTTTTAGAGCTTAGTAATCTTTTATTAATTATACACCTTATGGTCCAACCTTAGTAAAGATGGGCACATAGTCTTTTTAAGTAAAGAACATATAGCCCAGGAAAATCATGACAACCAATATTCCATTTATCTCCTTAGTTTAGCACTGACTTAGGTTTAAGGCAGATACAAATTGCTTTATAAGAAATTGCTTTGAAGAAGGGGAGACACAGGAAAATAAATATTTTGAAAAATAATTAAACACTTCAAGTTTTGCTGAGAGAATTCAGGAAGCTAAAATAAAAGTTTATAAAATTAAGGATCTCAAAAATGATGAATTCTAGATATAGTTCTTTATAATTTTAGTTCTGCTAAAATAGAAAAATCTCTTTTATAGAAATATGATAAAGACTATGCTTTCTTCTCACATCAATTTTCTACTTTTCCCATAACTTCATACTTTTAAGCAGAACACTCATATAGATTACATTTCCAAGCTATGCTTGAAGCTTGGAATGGTCATGACTACTGACATTTTGTCAATAACTGACTATAAAGTGAGTTTTTTTACAAGCCTCTAAAATATCAGTATCCTCTGGTCCTCTGCCTCACTCTTTTTCACCTTTCTTTGAATGTCAATGTGATGGTATTCCTGCTTTGTTTAGGATTCACAACAGAAGGATTCCCATGTCGAAAGCCAGGATGAACAGAATCACAGCACCTGTGTGGATAAGCACTCTCATGTTTCTTCAAGAGAGGAAATAAAGTTTTATTTTATTTAATGCATCGTGTCCATAAACATCTGCAAATCTCAGGCTAAGCAAATTGTAATGGATACAGTAAAGATAGTTTCTGGGAAAAGTGCATTTATCAGAACTGTGCTTGATAGTAATATCACCTTAAACTCATTTGTTTCAGGAAGAATTAAAATATGGTTACTTAGAGAAATTATGAGATGACAAATAAAGAAACATAATGAATAAAGCAGTGAAATTATCTCTAAAATGGTCTTAATTGTATAGACAAAAATCCATTGCTGAGTGTTTTTTAAAACTAATTAAAGTATAAATTTATTTACCTTTGTAAAAATGAGCAAAATAACTCCCTTGTACACTGGTACACTGAGAAAATAGAATTATGTATGGGGAAAGCATGAAATTGTGTATATATAACTATTTTAGTAAAGGAAAAAAATCAATTATTATGAGAAAAAGATTCAGAGTAAAGTAACTTATTTTTTAACTCTGAAACTATGTGAATTTCATATATATTCAATTTCTTATCTGAATCAAATTTTAAACCCATTTTTATGTGAATTCTAAAGATTCATAAGAAACAAAAAAGTGAAGATATCAGGTAAATTATTCTATATAAAATGGTGATTACAAATAGCAAAAATACTCAGCACCATTTAAATATTTTTGATCTTCTAATAGGGCCATACAGAAGATAAGTTGATGGGCAGAAAGGAACTTTGTTTTAAAGCATTTTAGAAATCGCATTAAATAAAAGCAACAGCCTCCTTGCATTTGATTTCACAATCTGAGTTCAATAACTAAGAACTCAGATGAAATCACACTTATAAATAAACTAAGAAATATAAGCCAAATACGGTATGCAACTCAAATGTCTTAAAATAAATTACAAAATCATAGGTAAGGATATTGTTTCTTAGTAGTTGGCTTACTTGTTTCTCTAAAATTAACCATTTCCTAATGCTAACAATGTGGGTTTAATCTTGTGCATTTTAATCTTTGTCTCTGATGTTAATAACTTCCTTGTATGTAGCATGAATAGTCTTGGTACTTAATTCATTTCTAGATGCTGAGTGAAAAAAAAAAGGCTCCTCTATTTTGATGCAATGATTTTCTGGTAGACAGAGGGTGATAGGGTGATGACTAACCAACAAAGATACAGAACACAGCTAAGGACTTAGCTTATAATGGACATGTGTTGAAGTTTTAACAATTGAACATGAGAGCTTAGAACAGCAGTTAGGAAATAGTGGGTGGGGAGCCTTAAAGTGAAATATCTAAGACAAGACTTAGCTATGGTAGAAAAGAAAGTATAGAAACTAACTTGATGCAGAGAGTAGAGGAAAAGAGAGGGTCAAAAGTAGAATTGATTATTCTTGTGCACCATACTAAGCACTGCACAAACAAGCAAAATTGAGACAGTTATTGATATAAGGAACAAATAAAAAAGAAACTAAAATATACCAATATAGAAGAGAAGAGAGTGAACATCAATCATAACTTGGGAAAATTTGAAGTACTCATTATGGACAATAAATATATATTAAAAAATATTTAAAAAAAGAATAAATTTCCAAATACTTCCAGTATTCAAGTGAATTGATAGTGTATGCCTTTATGAGAATGTTTCCTGTTATATGAATTGATACAGTTATATATTTTAAAATGGATTGTATTAATTTAGTTATTTAATAATATTTTATAAAAATGATCTTGAGAATTTAAACCAAAAAGAAGCCTCCCCAAACATATTGGTTTCAGAAGAATAACAAATGTGAATCTAATAAGAAATTAATTTCTCTTTTAGACTAACACATCTTCCTTTCCTTTATCTTTAATGATACATACTGTTAATAAAACAATAAATTATTGCATATTTCATCATATTTACTACAAGTTGATTTCTTATTCCTTACTTAATTCTATGAAACACAAAAACTAACATTGGATTTAGACATATCTAATATGCTTCAACCTGAAATGGAAAATGACTCATTCATAAGAAAAAAAAAACTTCATATTTGATTGAGACTACTTCTAAGACTGTCATGACAATATTCCTGCACTTTCAGTATCTTTTATGTTTTTATCATGTATCTTTCCAACGGCTTATGACATTCTGACAAACAGAATAAACTGATAATACTGCTATAGCTTCATGCCTCAATTAGTAACAAACATTTCTGGAATGTTTCTAAATTATGCATTTGCCTTCTGTCTTCTGTGTTGAAGAATACAATTGCATAGAGATGCCACAAGGATTAGTATGTTATCCTTTCCATTTGTGGACAGCCTAGAGAATCCCCCACACACACTGAAATTAGAGGTAAATATTTATTCCATGTCTTAGTGGAGATATCCCAGCAGAGAAACCAAATGTTAATAGCTTGAATTAGGAGTGGGCCTGCAGGATGACATGCCTGTTCCCCAGAGTCTGAATACAGAAAAAGCTTATGGCAATTTCTTTTTAATCAGATTTCTTTGGTTTTTATTCCTGTTTTTGATAATATATGTAATTATCTCATTTCCCCTGATTCTGTACAAATGGCAGATAGTCTGTGAGTGCTTGAATTCCATGAGCTTGACACCAAGGGGAACAAACAATGGCGGAATTCCCCGGAAAGCAGATTCCAGCTTTCCTACCTTCAGAATCTTGTTCACATGAGGGGTTTTGGTCCCAAAATGTCAAATTTGGAAAGATTTTTTTTTCTCTAAAGCAGTAGTACCCACTTCCTTATCAAAAAAAACTTTCCAGGGCAGTTAAATAAAGTGCTCAGAGTCCCAGATTGAAGGCCTAAAATAAAACTAGAGAGGACACACACACACACACACACACACACACACACACACACACACACACACACACACACACACATTTAAATTTGCTTACAAATTTCACTCCAAAACAACTTGCATGCAGACCATTGTCTATGTTCCAAGTGGCCAATTCCAGAAAGTTTCTTAAAAAAAAAAAGCTATGTAACTAGTATCAACCTCAAGAAACAAAACATTACCTAGTCCCTAGACAGTGATTACCTTGGCCCTTCTTTATCATGCATTCTCACAAAGGAATTATCAAAAGCTCTACTACTGAGCTATGAGAGCTCCATTTATTTATTTACCATTTTTACTTTTATTTATTTATCTACCAAAAACCTACTAATAATACCAACTTTATGGAATTGCATAATCAATATAATCCATTTTTTAAAATATCCTTGTGCTGCTTTCCATATTAATTTATTTTTCAGGGTTTAGTTTTACTCTGAAATTCAATGTAATTTGAATTAATACTCTTGTTTTTATGTTCCCTTTATAATATATCTAAATCTCAGAACCATCTTGAATTTAAATACATTTTATTTGCATAATCCACCCCAAAATGTCTCATTCCAAGCAGGTATAGAGATTTTGAAATCACATTTTCTTGTTGACAGACAAGAACCTTGTCCTTACACAATAATGTCATCTTATGGCTGCGTAGCAATCTGTAGTCTGGAAACATCTTTCATTTTTTTTTAACTCATGTGAATTGTGTTATGTTCTGAGCTTAAATGAGCAAATTCATGGCAGTATGACAGATTCATTAGTGGCTTTAGACATAGGAAAAATAATATCAGAAAGAAAGTAAAGTACATAGTGTCCAGTACTCAGTAGATCCTATTAAAAATGTTTGTTGAAATAATTAGTTTTGTTTCTCTAATACAAGATGAAAATTTATGTTGATTTTACATTTTTCACATTTATACCAATATGTTTTATAAGCAGTGAGTGGCGTACCAAGAAAGGAATGAAAATAGAATTGAAAGCAATATCCATTTCCCATAAAGTTAAATATTAATCATGTATCATTTATTTTATAAGCAAGGGTTAAAAACAGAAAAAGTAAAAATAAACCAATAGATAACTACATGGTATATTTTTGGAGCATATTCTACAATGGAAAATATATCAGAACGTGTGGCAGCCAAATTTGGAATGATTTGAAAATGAAAGATGACAAAATGCATTATATTACATTAAATTGAAAATTAATATTCATGATTCAAGATGTCAAGACCCACTAATATTTACAGATTGTAAGAAGGACATAATATCTCAGTTGACACCCGTTGGACAGGTAAACTAGACAGTAAACAATATTGCTGGAACAGAATTTGAAGGGGTGTAGAACAGGCAGAAAATTACAAATGGTGAGACAAATAAGAATCATGTGAAGGTCTTATGCACACAATTAATGTTTCTGCATTTTATTCTTAGCGAAATCAGATTAGAGTTATAAAAGCTGCTGCACTTTTAGAATAGTAACTCTGTATGAAAAGTTATGGAGAATAAAGGAAGGAAAATCATCAGAGAAAACTGAAATTCATACAGAAATTATCTGTTCCAGAGCCTAATGTAGCAAAGAACTAAAAGAGAAGAATGGCAATGAATACACCGATTCTCTATAAATATAGTAATTTGATTTCATACATGAATAAGGATAAAAGCTGCCTTATTTTAAAATAAATAAATTTTAAACAGTGAATGATCCTTATAAATTTGTAATCAAAGTTTATAGGGTAAGATATGTTTTACCCTCCTGTGAGGTGACGTTCAAAATGTATTTGAATTACCCCCTGTAAAAGTTAAATATTTTCATTATGATAAAAAATAAAGATGATATGAAATCAAGTATATAAGTGTTCCAGAATTTAAAAAAAAATAAAAAAATAAAGGACAGGAAAGTTAGGGACAGTGATGATAAAATGTATTTACATCAACTTTCAAATAGAAACAGTAATTAAAAATCAAGTTTTTGATGATGACTCTTACTTAAAATACATTGCTCTATGCATCAAACAGTGATAAATACACGGACTTGAATACAGGCTTGAGTATATATTTTATCTTGTCTGACTCCTAATACCAGCTTAATTAAACGAATCAAACCAGCTTTGACAATGCGTGAAATTTTAGAAGATGATGTAATAACCTAATACATTGTCAATTTCAAGGAATAATTTCTACAATTTAGTTCATTAGTTTGAATTCTTTGTCACGATGGTAGCATGCACTTACATTTTTCTTGTGATACTTCTTTTATTTTCTGTATCTTTTCTCCCACAGAGACCATTCAAATAAATTCTACCACATTCTGTAAACAGGGAGAATTATCATGTTACCTACCCTTGTCGGTCCTTGTACATTTTATTAACTTTCTCACATTGGAAATCCAGTTGTGAGATAGCTTCCTGCAGCTTCATCCTCTCCACAGGTGTGACACTTTGCAATGCTGCTGGCTTCTTCTTGTGAATGACATCAATATGACCTGAGATTTGTTGCAGATTGTCTTTTATAATCTGTAACAATGAAATGATAAAATCTGTCAAAACAAAGTCACTTTCTCTGAATTAAGGACAAAAGAAGCATATCTCTAGGAGAAACAGTCATGAAAATTGGAATTGGTTTCTCTACACTCACTAGCGCTCATTGCCTGTGAATCAAACAGACATGCCTCAAACCAGTAGGTAATTTATCACCCTCATCCCAATGGGGTTGATCATGCTCTATATCTTAAAGTTGTTTCATGTGTTTTCTGTAACCTGGGATCATCAGGATTTTCTTCTACTTTCATGCCCGTAGTCTTTCAGCCTTTTTCTGTTTTTACCCTTCTTCTCAGGCTGATTTCATACTGGAGTGCTCTGGCCAGGTGTTGGCAATCCTTCCCTTTGCACTATTTCCTTAATAAGACAATGGTAAACACAGTAAACACAGTATTTCTAACTAGAACTCTTCTCTCAATACATGACAGACAAATCCAAGAAACTTAGATACCAAATTAGATAGTTAATTAACAACAGATGGACAGACGGTAAGGGAAGGAATGGGATGGCAACTATTAAGGAACCATATATATCTATATATATATATATAGACATATATATCTATATATCTATATATCTATATATCTATATCTATATCTATATCTATATCTATATCTATATCTATATCTATATCTATATCTATATCTATATCTATATCTATATCTATATCTATATCTATATAGATATAGATATAGATATATATAGATATGCATTTCTGCAAAGTGTGTGATTTGTCATGAGCAAAAGGCATGTGTAAAAATATTCCTTTGAGATTAGACTAAAGATATTGAAGAGAGGTTTACAAATTGATTTAGAGGGGCTAAGTGGTTAAAGTTTGTTTGCAATATCTGCAGACTGGAGTTTGATCCTCCCCAGCTCACTTGTGAAACCAGATACAACATAGCACATGTATCAGTTATCCGTAAATCCCATCAACATTGGAAGCCAGGCCAAGAGGCTCCAAAGCTTTTGTTTACCTTGGCAAAAGATCTTGTCTCAAGGAAAATGAAAGTGCTCAGACACCTTGAGGTTGTGTCCTCTATGTGTGTTGTGACTCCTGGTACATGCAAATGTCCTTACATGCACATACATACATACCTACATACAAATAAATATTTTGAAAGCCTGATTTCCATTGAATTTATATACTGAAACTAGCAGAAATAAATGTCCCTTTGCCTCTGAAAAAAATGGGTTATATTCTACAGAAAAGTCACTTTCTCTCTCCTTCTCTTGCTCACTCTGTATCTTTCTTTCTCCTTCCTTCACTCTCTTCCTCCCTCTATCTTTCCCTCTCTGTCTTTTACTCTCTCTGTCCCTTGCTACCTCCTTCTGTCTTTATCTAAAAGATGTGCCAGCTAAATTATATTTTATTCTCTTCTATACTAAAATCCCTGCAGTCACAAATTTTCCCATTAATATTCTTGAGTAATTAATTATATGGTCTCACACAAGTTTACTCTCTGGTTAAATACAGGTATAAAACTTAAGTTTCAATAAAATGAATATGCTTACAAAGTTTCTAGTAAAAAATTGAGACATTTTTAACCATGTATGAATTAGGCACTAGAATACACAGAGAGTGAATAATACTTAATGGTGAAAGGCTCTGGACGAGTACTCCATAGACTCAAGTCTAGAGATGCAGATAAAAAAAGAGGAAAACATAAAGATTATTCCTCACTCTGAGTCCTTAAGTATATGACATATGAGGACTTTCTTAGGCAAGAACTAAGCTATAGAAGCAAATGAGGAGAGGATATAGAACATGCTAATAACATGTACAAGTTGATTCCACATGTCCATCTGAAATAAAAAAAAAGAATGTCACTGTACCCTAAGTCTCATGTACAAGCCCAGAGATAGGTAGGACATAAATACTATGGGTGCTATGAATTAGTTGGAGGTTGAAAGAGGATTTCAAATAATTAAAAATCTTCAAGTACACATATATTTTGGAGTGAAAAACTTTTATTATTTATTTGTTCAATGTCTTAGTTTAACTCTGAGGTTAAAAAAAAAAACATACCTGATAGATCAGGCATTGACAAATAAGAAAAAGGAGGGCATGATAACACAACAATACTCTGTGAATATACACATTTGGCTTGAAAATTCAGGTTAAAAAATCTTTCTACCCATTTGATACACAAAATCTGTAATCACTGGAAGATGTGAGTTCTAAGTTAATAAGTACATCATTCAAGGGATATTTGAAAGAACAGAAAAACATATAACAACAAAACTGTAGATAGCAAGACGAGAAGAATGATGATTTTTTTAAAAAAAAAGACTGATTTTCTAGGAGAACACAGAGAGGCAACAATCTCCAAATTAAGGAAAGAAAACATACCAGGAAAGGGAAAGAAAGCTTCAAACGTGTTAAATGTTACTGGGACCAGAAGTGAATAGTCATTGAGGTAATGCAATGAATCGATGGGGAAATTTCAGAATTTCAGGTGTAGGAAGATGAAAGTTAAACAGAAGATACCTGTGCAATGTCATTGTCTTTCAATACAAATACAAGATGTTTTACTACAACAATATAGTTTTTGGTATTGGACAGCAGACGCTTGCTTATTGAATAAATGTTTATAACCTTATAAAACAAAATGGACAATGTGACAAAATCTTAAAATGATAGAGCAGAATAAGTATCTGTTACCAATACCCGAAACATCAATGGCCTGAAGCTTGTCTCCTGTACTCTATTGTTAACTTAATTTACCTATTTAAGTTGTGCTAATATCTTAATTGATTCTGAACCAGTACCGTTCAGAACCAATTGTGGAAACTACGCCAACATACTTTCTGCTAATTCACTAGATCTGGGTTGCCTGGCTTCAGCAATTGATCTGATGTAGTTTCTGTTTCAGTAAGATAGGCATTGTGTATGTCTTTTCTGCCAGTCCAATGGCAAAAAAACGCATATGTCTCATAAGCTTTTTTTTAAAAAAAATTGATGATTTGTTAAATTCATGTATGACAACCTCTTACATTTGCCTCACATTTAGGAGCCCTAATGTTTAAGAAGAATAGCTATAAGCACCTAAGGAGGGGAAATGCAAAGAGGGAGTGTTGCAGTCAGCTTTCTAGTTGCTGCGCAGGAAGAACCCAAACAAAAGTGGCTTGTAGAGGAATGGGTTTATTTGGCTTACAGACTCGAGGGGAGACTCCATCCTGGCAGGGAAAACGATGGCATGAGCAGAGGGCTGGACATCACCTCTGCCACAGCACTGCAAACAGCAGCAGGAAGGTGTGCCAAACTCTGGCAAGGGGAAGCTGGTTTATAACCCCATAAGCCCGCCCCTGACAACACAGCTCCATCCAGGTTGTAAAACCCAAACTGCCATCAGCTGAGGATCACATTCATTTGTTTGTGGGGGGCACCTGGATCAAACCATGATAGTCCGCCCCTGGCCCCCACAAACTAATAATCATACATTATGTAAATACGATGCATTCAGCTCAACTCTTAAATCCCCACAGCTTTCAACTGAGCCATAATACCAAAAATAAACCCGTAATGGCACAGAACATTCACAATGCAAAGCATGAGGCACAGCAAAAACAGATTGACCAATATAAGATTTAAAACAAACGGCACCATCAATCTCTAACTCCAAGTTCAATGATTCTTAACCAATAACACAAGTCTCTTGGAGATTAAATTCCATCCCTCCAGCTCGGCTACTCACAGTCCAGGAAAACTTCATCCGGTGCTGGCAGCTCACCTTGGCACCCACCTGTAGTCCTGGAATTCTTTGGGTCTCCATTGCAACCCACAGTTCATTCTCATGGCCCCATCGGGCTCCATGCAGGCAACCTTGCACACCTGCTTCACATACCGATGGCCATTTTTCAAAAACAAAACTGTGTTGCAAATCCAATGACCCTCTCTTTCTAACCAATCTCCATTCCACAGAACCAGGTGGGCTACCAACTTGTTAATCCAGGGGGGGAATCAAAGCATTCAGGCCCCTTCCTTCAAAAAGTCCGCATTCTTCCTGTTGTTCCAATGCAGACCAGCTGGCCCAATCTCAATGGTTTTCATCTCTCAAACAATTGCAGGTGAATGGGCAGCAGTTTCCACCCAAAGATCTTCTTTCTGTGCCATCTCCATCTGCTCACACCAGTCCTTCTTTACGTAAAACAACCCCGCACAGGTTCCCAGGACATAGGCAGGCAGAACACAGTAAGCCTCTCACGCAAACTGCTTCTGGCACAGTCCTGACCAAGTTCTTTCTCCCCCTTGTTAGCCAAACCACACAGTCCATAGTTCTCATTACATTCAGGTCTTTCAACTCTGACCAGAATGATCCATGAAGCTGTACTCACAACACTGTGAGGCATCTCTTAGGCCTAGAGTTCAAATCCTTCCACATTCCTCCTGCAGATCACTTCCAAAATCCCAAAGCCACAAGATCGGGGTTCTAGCAACAACAGATGACCCCACTCCTGGTACTAAAACTGTTGCAGTCAGCTTTCTTGTTCCTGCGCAAAAAGAACCCAAACAAAAGTGGCTTATGGAGGAATGGGTTTATTTGGTTTACGGACTCAAGGGGAGACTCCATCCTGGCAGGGGAAACGATGACATGTGCAGAGGGCTGGACATCACCTCTGCCACAGCACTGCAAACAGCGGCAGGAAGGTGTGCCAAAAACTGGCAAGGGGAAGCTGGCTTATAACCCCATAAACCCGCCCCTGACAACACAGCTCCATCGAGGTCGTAAAACCCAAACTGCCATCAGCTGAGGATAACATTCATTTGTTTGTGGGGGACACCTGGATCAAACCATGATAGGGAGAGAGGGTGCTTTCCTATCAGAATGTCAAAATCATCCAGCTATGTTTGGTATGTGTGTAAGCTTGTTATATGAATAAATATTTCTATTTGGGTACATGGACACAAACACTGTCACACATGTTCTGAGGGGTAGAACTTTCAAGATTTCAATAAAATCCCACTCTCTAAAGATCTCTCAGTTCACAGAAAATTGGAAGATTTCCTCAGAATCATGTTATGAACTCTTTTAGTAAAAGGAAAATGCAAAAACATGGACAAGTCATGTCACATTCCATGGATATCTACATAAGAGCTCCCTGCATTCTAAAAGAATACAGACAAAATTGGTTAGGTTCCACAAAATCATTTTTTCAGAAATCCTTACACATACTTCCATTTCCCAGGCACTACACAAAGAAAAATAGTATATGTGAAAAAAGAAATTTTAAGCCCTTATCATGGCTTAAAGTAAAAAAAAAATGAGATTTTGTAGCTTTTATGCATTTTATTTTGGCTAGAAATTAGTGGTCTTTATAGTTTAGGATCACTATAGAATATAGCATTTCCATTTTCCTCCCAGAATAGCTCATTATCTTATCTGAAAATATGATGTCAAAAGGATGAAATATCTAAATTTTCAACTCCCATCTTAAATTTTACATGATTCTAATATTGCCCTGCTCACATCCAGATTGCATTTCAGTAGGATGTTTGTTTGAAGCCACACTTTTTTAAAAATTTTTTATTGTCCATAATGAGTTACAACATTTAGTGGGCAAACAATGAGTTGTTATCCCCAATTCCCTGCTGCCCTCCCCTCCCCCCTCCACTGGATAACCTCCTCCATGGGTCGTCTGGATCAGTCCTTGTGACAGGGGACCATGGATAGCCTACTATTCAGCCAGGTTCTCCTGGCCATGCCTCTGGATAATCTCCCCCACCACGGCTCTCACAATCTTTCCGCCCCCTCTTCCGTATAGTTCCCTGAGTCGTGGTGGATGAGTAATAAATTTGCTTTAAGGTTGTGAGCTTTGGGGTCTTTGTGTCGAAAATCATTGGTTTCTGTTCCACTGGCTAATCCTGTGTTGATTTAATGGCTGTGGCTGTGGGCTCCTTGTTCATCTCGTCATTCTCTGTGGAGATCCATTTGGATCCTCCATGGTATGACTGTGGTGGCCCCTCTCTTGCCAGAATCTCAGCTATCGGCCTACGGTCAGTTGGTAGGGTTAGATGAGCCCCAGCACTCTCACTGCATCTTGAAAGATACAAACAAAATCTCCATCGGAGAGTGAGATCAGTGTAGGTTAACAAATATACACAATTTTGGATTACCAGGATTCGATTTTTAGTAGCCTCCCTGTCAATTGGTCCCATAGTGCATCTTTTTTTGGGAGCCTTAGAGTACGGGATCCGGTGCCTATTGCCCTGAATCCCAAGTTCCAGACAAGGGGTCCCCCTCACTAAGTGGAAAATTGGCCGAATTGAAAGCTGTTGATTGTCTCCCCTAGGCCCAGGCTCCT
>PVHP010043940.1:0-14304 GCA_004024765.1 Zapus hudsonius
GCGGAAAGATTGTAAGAGCCGTGGTGGATGAGATTATCCAGAGGTATGGCCAGGAGAACCTGGCTGAATACTAGGCTATCCATGGTCCCCTGTCACAAGGACTGATCCAGACGACCCATGGAGGAGGTTATCCAGTGGAGGGGGGAGGGGAGGGCAGCGGGGAATTGGGGATAACAACTCATTGTTTGCCCACTAAATGTTGTAACTCATTATGGACAATAAATTATTTTTTTTAAAAAAAAAAGAAAACATCAAACAAGTAGGGTGTGGTGGTGCACACCTTTAATCCCAGGATTTGGGAGGCAGTGGTAAGAGGATCACCATGAGTTTGAAGCTACCCTGAGACAATATAGTGGTAAGCCTGGGCTAGAGCAAGAACCTATCTCAAAAAAAAGCAAACAGCACAAAAATCAACAAATTCATTGGAATTAATACACATCATTCAAAATTAACTCTATATATAATTGATTTCAACTTCCCATTCAAAAGACACAGACTAGCACTATGAATTAATGAACTAAAGGGTGGATCCATCTATTTGCAGCCCTCAAAGAAATGCACCTCACCATAAAAGGCAGACACTTACAATTAAAGAAAGGAAAAATATATTTAAAGCAAATGAAGCTACCATATAAGCTGATATTACTCTTCTGATATCTGACACAAAAAGATTTGAAACATAATCTAGTCAGCACTAATGTGAGAGACCTATACAAAGAAGACTTTAAAGCACTGAAAAATGAAATAAGATACTAGATGTTATAGAGACCATCCATGCTTCTGGATTGGCAGAATCAATATTGTGAAAATGGCTATATTATTCAAAGTAATTCACAAATCCAGTGCAACTCCCATCAGAGTTTTAATGATATTTTTTCTCAGAACTAGAAAAAAACTATTTAGTATTTCTTATGGGAACAAAAGATAAGAGTCAAAGAAAACTTAATCTAAAATTATATAGTTATGAACACAGCATATTACTAGAACAAAGAGACACATAAACCGGTGGAATAGAATAAAGAACCCAAAAACAAACCCATTCAGCTATGGGCACCTAATTTTTGCCAAAAGCACACACTGGATAAAGATATTCAGCAGATGTCCATCTAGAGAAGAATGAAATTAGACCTTCATTTTTCACCCTCTACAAATGCCAATTCATAATGGCTCAAAGACTTTGGCTACCAAAGTCATGGATGCCCTCAGTAGCAACACTCTAAGGCCAGCAGAACCGGTCTATCTCCTAGGATATCCATGGTCCCCAACCACAAGGACTCATCTAGACTACCCAAGGAGGAGGATATCCAGCTGATCGGGGATTGGGAAGAGGGGCATTGGGGAATGGGGGATAACAACTTATTGTCTGCCCATAAAATAATGTAACTCATTATGAACAATTAAAAAATAAATAAATAAAATTTTTAAAAGACTTTGGCTATTCCTCAGACATGAAGTTATGAAAAATACATACATAACTATAAAATTAAACACCAAAAAAAGACAACTTAGTGTTTGCTTGGAATGAGTAAGAGTCGGGCTTCAGGAGAACTTTTTTACTATTCATAAAAGATTGCATCACATAGATAATATAGCACTCACCTCTGGGTGTTTTATGGATTAGGGAAGAATTATCACCAAAAGTCCTGCTCAGTTAAGGACCCTACATACTACAGTAACAATATGGTAGGTAAGATGAGCCTGCTAGTGCCAAAATGACATGATGATTATAGGTGCAACCAATGCATTCAAGGACTCCTCCAAAAGGCACTTATGTATTGCAGAGTAAACCAGGGCAACAGCCCTTGTCTGCAGAAATCCTAGGCCCCAGTGAGGAAACAACTACTACTGTTGTGAAATAGACATAGTATGTATGACAAATTTTCTTTCCCATAGATTATGTTAGCCCCATAGATCATTACTGATTAATGCTACTGTCAGTCTTGGTCAGAGAAGGTATTTAATTTTTTCCCACAGTAGGCAGGAGTTACTACAAAGATTTAAAACTGGTTAGTAAGAATAGATGACTATTGAATGTTTGTCCTAAAGAGGAGAAAATAATATACTTTTATAGAACCCCCCTTCAAGGCTCAGGGAACATCACGGGGGGACAGAAAAAATATAAAACCTGGAGGTAAGCTTGGAATGTTGTATAACTCTGTCCTCTTGGTGTGGCATGGCCATTGTTATCTTTTTTTAAATTTATTTTTTATTGTCCATAATGAGTTATATTATTTAGTGGGCAAACGATGAGTTGATATCCCAAATTCCCTGATGTTCCACTTCCCAATCCCCAATCAGCTGGAAATCCTCCTCCATGGGCCATCTGGATTAGTTCTTGAAGCAGGGAATCATGGATAGCTTAGTATTCAGCCCAGTACTCCTGGCCCTAGTATATTGTTACTCAGGGGAATCATGCCTCTGGATATTCTCCCCCACCACGGCTCTTACAATCTTTCTGCCCCTCTTCCACTCTGTTCCCTGAGTCGTGGTGGGTGAGTATTAAGGCTGCTTTCATGTTAAGAACTTAGGGGTCTTTGTGTAGAAAATCATTGGTTTCTGTCTCACTGGGTTATCCCGTGTTGATTAAATGGCTGTGGCTGTGGGTCCCTTGTTCATCCCATCATTCTCTGCGGGGTTCCATATGAATCCTCCATGATATGACTGTGGTGGCTCATTTCTTGCCAGGATCTCAGCTATGGGCCTATGGTCGGTTGATAGAGTTAGATGGGCCACAGCTCTTGCTGCATCCTGAAAAATACAAACTATTACTGCCCGCCGCCCGCGGGGGCAGTGATCATACAGATACACACACACACCACTTGTGGGTTGATGAATGTGTGTTTTTTTATTGCGGGGAACGAGGCAGTATATATAGAGCTTCCTGGCCAATCAGAGGGCTAATGGTAAGAACCTGTGCATAACAGCCAATCAAGATCACCTCCTGAAACTCATTAAGCTAAGCCCCTCGTGGCAAACAGTCAGGTGCCGTCCTGAGATTAAGCCAGGGTGTGCCTCCAAAGGCCCCCAAAGGCTTTCGCCCCTGATATATCCCCCTTTTCTTTTATTTAAAATGGCTCAGGATCATGTCTGTCTTAGGTTGTCCATGGCAAATTACACTCTTACCCGTCATTGGAATTCTGACCTCCAAGCGTCAGAACCCTGTCTTAGGTTGATATGTATTTCCATGGATCTTACCCGTCTCTGACTACTGATCCAGCATTTTAAGCCTTATATGGGGGGAGGATTGGTCACCCATAGCTGCCATGGCTTGCTTAATTAGCTGTTCTTACAGTTGTTGGCATATCTGAGATTGGCAAAGCGTTAATGCACATCAGACCAAGAGTTCTTATCGTAGATGCTATAGTTGGGATATGCAATTTAGCAATAAGGATTACACTCATAAGTTAGCAATAAAGATTAAACTCTTAAGTCCAATGACTAGTTAACATATATGACAGCTGTCTAGACATTTTTGCTGCAAAACATCAATTATACAAAGTCCCACAATAGAATGAATACAATAGAACAAACACATCACAATGTCATTAATTGTCCAACGATACCAAGTCTTTCTGCACAGGAATAATTCGCTGATCAATAATCATAAGTCCAGTTTTAAATTGTCCATTAATTCTGGATGTTCAGAGCTTGGGCATCCGCAGAAAAAAGATTATTGAAATTCTGTGCTGTAGAAACTGAGGTAACAAGATCAGCAGCAGTCGTAGTAGCCACCACAGCTGAAACAGCTATTGCAGCAATGACAGAAGCTTATTCCAAAATCTCTCTTTTTACAAACTGCAATTGATGTATGAGGAGAACCGACATCCATAGGAACTGAAATCTTAAAGAGTTAGTTCAAGCACACAAAATAAGACAATTGTTGAAATAATATCTTAGATGGAAACTCCTGTAATCATCTGCAACAAAGCAGAGTCTCATCCTGCCAAGTTTTTGAAAAGGAAAACCTGTGACAACCAATGTTGTTAGCTTAATTAAGTTATTACAACACATTTATCTAATAGGAGTATAGAAACCACAATGACTGAAATTAAACCTTACAAGTTATACAAGTCCAATGATGACCACCTGGTAGTATTAACATAAACAAATAGAACCATCTCCTTAAAACTCACAATGCTTTTAGATATGTGAACCTCACCCTAGAAAATCAATATCAGTAAGCAACATAAAGAAATATAGCTAATCTTGGTGAGTACCCCAAGAGTTCCTCTTGTGCATTTCTTAATCCACAAACAACTTAGTCATTGAACCAACAGCTATAACTGGAGCGATCAGGTCCAGTGTTAGCAGTGGTTAGCCTAAGCAAAAGAACATCTGTACTCTGTTTTATATAAACTTAAGCTAGAGAATCATTTCTTTTATAATTTGCCATGACTAGTCTTTTTGCAAAAATCCCAAAATTAAGAAAGACACTTTCTAGGGGCATTCTCCCCCTTTTTTTTTAATTTATAAGCAAGTAGAAAATATATAGTACTTATAGCAGACAATGTTTCTAACCATTGAGCAATAGATGAGAAAAATATTTTGTCTTTTTCTTTGACTCAGTTTACCCATATAATCATGAACTTTAGCAACGTAATATATAATTCTCCTTGTATATTTTTTTCCTTTTTATTCGTCATAAACCCGGTGGCCAGACAGTCTTATGAAGAAGTATTGGAAAATATGTCTGTTTCTGGGATTTTGGGAATAGGAAGAGCTTTTGTCCCATAATCAAAAGCCAGTGGAGCACAAAAGTATATGCTCTTTCTTTTGTTAAGTCCATGAGCCTTAGTAATTACTTTCATAGGAAAATTGACATCCAACACATATTTGTCTTTACTATATTTTAGTTTTTTATACCTTATAGAATTCAGAGAAACCACAGGCATTTCTCGTATGTAACACCTCTATAAATATCATTTTTGGAAAATTGACAACCCATAGTATTAGCACATATTTATAGAGTTTATAATATATCTCCTACTAATAATTTCATGTTGCATATTTTAAAACAGTATATGCAAAACATAATGATCTCCGAGATAAGCTGCATTCACATTTACTTATTTTAGAATGCTACCTCGAAACTTTTGGATACATATAACAATTTTCCCATTGGTAGAATTTTCAGAACTTATCGAGATTAACCTGGAAAGACAAATCTGTATCATAGTTGAAATTCAAGCATGATAGAATTAGGAAAATGTCTTAACCCAGAATGAGGAAATTTCATTAACCAATTAAGCATTTTGTCATCCTCCTGTCTCCACTCTGTCTCATATATTACAAGACTTTTATAGAGGAAAAATCTTTATAAATTGACCTGAAACCAAATCTATCACAAATTGACTAGAAATTAAATCAATTGCAAATCGACCAGAAATAAAATCTATTGAATTTAGCCTGAAGGGCCCTCCCTTCAAACAAAAGGCTGTACTCCCTGAGGTTAACCCTTCCTGGGGTTTGGCCTTGCTTAAGTTATTCCATTGTCAGCCCAAGGGGCTTGCATCTGGAGTTTTGGCAAGGTGAAAGAACCTGTCTTTTTGACTCACTGAAAGATGTCACTTTTGTATATATAACCCAAACCAAAGATTTTTTAGCAGACATTTTTTAACCCAAACCAGAGATTTTCAACCCATTTCAAATCCATAGACAGAGAAAAAGCCTTATAAATTTTAATTAAGTCTTTCAGGCCTCCAAGCCTTGAGAGTCTGACATCAAGTCAACCGAATTCATCTTGCAGGACCAAACATCAAACATTTCTTGGGGAAAGGCCTCATGGCCATATCGGATTCTTTCATCTATAGGCAACAAAGACCAATAACCAAAAAAGAGGCAAGCTCAAAATCGTAAAGGCAAAAATTAATTTTTTGAGTTGCTGGTTTTCCTACAAACAAAAGGCTGTATTCCCTGGGGTGAGCCCTGAGTGACCATTGTTTTTTCCAGTCCCAGGGTGCTTGCATTAACAAGGCGGAAACCTGCATTTCAGACTGACTGAAAAACATCACTTTTGCAAATATATTTAGAGAAATAGCAGAGGCTTAGCTTGCTTTTACATCTGTATAGACAGAGAGAAAGCCTTATAAATTATTGTTGCGTGGAGCTGTGGTCTGTGTTTCAGACCTCCAAGCTTGACCTTCTGACATAAGCAGAACGCTCTGAGCATTGGGTCCTGTGACCTTGACAGTTGAATTTGCATCTAACTAGGCCCGACCCTGCTTAGCTTCCGAGATCGCACAGAGCGCAGTCCTTGGGTCCAGCCAGGGCCTCGACCGGGACTGGACTGCCTCGGGGCAGTGCGCTTGGCTCCTGGGCCCGCGTGGCCGTGACAGTCACCACCATGCACGCTCCAGCTCGCTCAGATCCAGCGCGCCGCCTTGAACCTGCTGCCTACCCGCTGTTCCCTCCAGAAACCAAGGAACATGCTGCTCTATAGTCTTTAGGAAAACATGAGCAGTTTTCCATCTTTGTTTGGCATTCTCGAACACAGGACCACAAGTTGGTCCCAACCATGGGGGTTCCCTTCTGCAGGAACATTCCCCGTTGTAATTATAAGGAAGTGGCAGCGCTGTTGGCTCCACTTTTCCCCCAGCCTGTGGAGTTTCCTCAAAAGGGTTTCTGAACCCAACTCCTAATTCTTCTTCATATACTTCTTCCTCGTTCACTCCTTCTATTTTGGGTAACCTGGCTGGTGTTATGGGAGCTGTCAATACTTTTAACAGAGCCCCCATCATCTTCGACAATGCCCAAAAAGGAGCCCCCACAAGGGCCCGTGAGATTTCGGAGCCCATCCTTCTTCTATTCCTTTCACTCTATCGCAAGCCTTTTGCCTCTCTTCCCTAGGCTAAATTTATGGATAGATGAGAGAGAAGAGAAAGAGAAAGAGGAGAAGGAAAAGGCAACAGAGAGAATAGACCTTCCTCTTATTTTTTCTTTTCCTATGCTTCTCTTTTCATTCCCCATTTTCGTTAATTCCCTGTTTTCATTTCCCTGTACGTTTTCGTCTCCCCGTACGTTTTTCGTGTCCCTGTACTTTTTTTCGTGTCCCTGTACGGGCCACCACCTATCACTGCCCGCCGCCCACAGGGGCAGTGATCATACAGAAACACACACACACCGCTTGTGGGTTGATGAACGTGTGTTTTTTTATTGCGGGGAATGAGGCAGTATATATAGAGCTTCCTGGCCAATCAGAGGGCTAATGGTAAGAACCTGTGCATAACGGCCAATCGAGATCACCTCCTGAAACTCATTAAACTAAGCCCCTCGTGGCAAGCAGTCAGGTGCTGTCCTGAGATTAAGCCAGGGTATGCCTCCAAAGGCCCCCAAAGGCTTTCGCCCCTGACAACAAATACAATCTCCATCGGAAAGTGAGATCAGTATAGGCTAATGGATATACACAATTCTGCATTACCTAGATGCTATTCTTAGTAGCCTCTCCTTCAATTGCTCCCATAGGGCATTTTTTTCTTAGGAGCCCAAGAGTACATGATCCGGTGCATATCGCCCTAAATCCCCAGTTACAGTTAAGGGTTCCCCCACACTAAGTGTAATATTTGGCCAAATTTCAAAGCTAATGATTGTCTCCCCCTTTGCACAAGTGCTCCTTTCTTGGTTCGCTGTTCTCTCCCAGTAGGAGGTGTGGTCAGCCTACTCATGGCAGCAGACTGTGTTTCATGTCAATGGTCCCTGTTTGCTCCAGCTGTCATTGATCAGCTTCCCCTGGCAGCTTGTGCAGTGCCTTCCAGCACTACACTAACTACCATCTGGGGGCTGGTTACAATTCCAAACCTCAACGGGTCTCTCGATGCTGATTGATGGCATTCTGTGGTTTCTTCAGCAACAGGGTTTTGCCTCAGGCCTGGGGCGGGCACTCAAGAGCTTTGACAGAATTCTGTCTTGTTTTTGGAACCTCATGGGTCACTTTGGTCAACAGCTCAGTGAGGAAAGGAACCAGTGACTGGGACCAGGGGTTGTGAAACTGATCAATTATTCACAGGCTTAGACTCTCTCCCCTACTACTCATGGACCCTCTTGCCACTAAAAGTCCACTACTTGAACAATAGGTTACTGTATGCTTGTGAGGATTTTATGATTTTGAACATAATTTGGTTTAGCCTCGTGCTTAAGCCATTCCCCTCCCCCCATCCCTTTCCCCTCATTCATGACCTCTCACTTCTTTCTACTAGTCTGCGTAGAGATTACGGTTAGCCTGGTTAAGGACTGCGTATGACGGAGAATATGCAGTGTTTGGCTCTCTGGTCTTTTGAGAAATCGCTTAATAGGATCTGCTCCAAGTCAAACCATTTTTTCCTAAATTTCGATGTCATTTTTTCTTTCAGCTGAATAGAATTCCATGGTGTAAAGATACCAGAGCTTTGTTAGCCATTCCTCCATAGAGGAGCATTTCGGTTGATTCCAATTCTTTGCTATTATGAATTGAGCTGCTATAAACATAGTTGCACAAATGTTTCTCTCCTGAGAAGTGACATCTTGCAGGTAGATGCCTAGTAGAGGGCTAGCTGAGTCCATTTGTAGCTCTATGTCCATTCTGCTGATGAGTCTCCACAGTGCTTTCCAGAGCGGTTGAACAAGTTTGCAATCCCACCAGCAGTGAATGATGGTTCCTTTTTCTCTGCATCCTTGCAAGCAATTTTTCTTTTTTTTTAATGATTGCCATTCTGACTGGGGTAAGGTGGAATCTCATTGTGGTTTTTCTTTGTATTTCACTGATGCTTAAGAATACTTAGCACTTTCTCAGGTGCTTAAAGGCCATATGAGTTTCTTCCTCTGTGAATATTCTCTTGAGATCAGTGCCCCATTTTATGAGGGGGCAGTTTGTGTTTTTGTTATTAATTTTTTTGAGTACTCTGTATGTTCTGGAAATTAGGCCTCTGTTTGAGTCATAGCTGGCAAAAATCATCTCCCAGTTTGAAGGGGGTCTATTGACTCTGAGTATGGTGTTTTTGTCGGTACAGAAGCTTTTGAGCCTGATCAGGTCCCATTGGTTAAGTGCCTATTGGATTTCCTGAGCTACTGTAGATTGTCTCAGGAACTTATACCCTACTCCTATCTCATGTAGGGTTCCTCCTATTTTTTCTTCCAGGGTGTTTAGATTTGTATGGTTAATATTGAAGTCTCTTACCCATTTGGATTTGATTTTAGTACATGGTGAAAGGAGTGGATCTAATTTCATTTTTTTTCATGTGTTCATCCAATTTTTCCAGCACCATTTATTGAAGATGCTATCTTTAGCCCATCATACATTTTTGACTCCCTTGTCAAAGACCAAGTAGCTGAAGTTACTTGCATTAAAGGCTGCATCTTCAATTCTATTCCACTGGTCAGACTGTCTTTCTGACAGTACCATGCTGTTTTAGTTACTATGGCTTTGTTAATAATGAATTAGTCTAGCACAGGCCTGGAGGGGCGGGGCAGACCCATGGGAGACACAGAGGCAGGGAAAGTGGCTACTTAAAAGCCACAGCCCAGGTCGGCAGGCGGGAAAAGAAAAAAAGAAAAACAAACATTAACAATGAAATAGACAGGCAAAGGGCCTGGGAGGGACCTGAAAGAAGCCAGAGATGCAGGGGGCAGGAGGGACAGGAAGAAACCCAAGGGATGCTGGCAGAGGCCGAAGGAAAACCTCGGGTGGCCTGGGGGCTGAGGCTGCTCCAGCAAGGCCTGCTGGCTTAGGATGACTCACTGTGAGTGCTGGTCCTCAATGGCAGCTTCCAGTCATGAGGATCCTGTGCCGGGAGGTGTCTGGAGCTCAGAGCATGGCTACAGCTTGTGTCCACAACCTGGATCCCCACTGAAAACCCTGACCCTTGTTCCCCCGAGGGACACGGGTGTCTGCTAGTCAGCCATCTTGAACCAGAAGTCTTGCCATTGCTATTATAAAATTTAAGCAACTGTGATTACCCACAGGAGATCCTCACAAGATTAACATTCCCTCATGGAGAAGAGGCTCACTTTAACTGAATGTCAGATCTGAATAAAGGAACGTAACTATGTGTAAGCACTCTTTTCTTCCTGTGGTTTCACCTGAACACTATTGTGTAAGTCTCTCTCTCTCCCCCTTCCCAGCCTGGCTGGGAATTGAGGGAGCACTTCCTTCTGCCTCAGTATTTTCCTGCTTGCCTCCTACATGTGTTTTGTTTGGGTGAATTTTCTCATTTCATGAAATGTATGATCCTTTTTCAATCTCTGAATCTTTTATATGGAGATATTTCTTATGTGTTGTCTTCCACACATGGGTGCATGTGCCTCTTCCAGAGGCTTTTATTCTCAGAGATTTCTCTGTAATAGACATTCTCTCCATCTCCTCTCTCCCTTTCTAGATAAGCAAGGAGAATTCTCTGGCTTGAGACTTTCTTCAACTAGTCTCCTCCTTGGATCATAATTCCCCCTATAATAAACTTCATAATTCATAATTTGCCCTTCTTTTAAAATTTTAAAAAAAATTTTAAATTCTTTAAAAATTTTAAAATCAGATAAGGACCCAAAGGTTGGGATTCACAGGCTCTTCCTGAACCACCAAATCCTGCACCACTATAATATGAAGATTAAATTAGGAGCAAGAGCCATATACCTCCACATAACTTTAATGTAATACCATTAATACAGATGTAGAAGAGTCAGGGCTATAGGTTGTTCTTGTTATTGTGTACCTAGCTTCTGGGCTTAAGCCTGCTCTAGTAGTATGTAGGAAAGACTTGGGTTTGGCTACTTGCTGCAGTCAAAATCATGTCCATTCGAGTCAGGGAAAGTCAAACTAAAACAGGAAGTTGTGACAAAGAAGTAATGAGAGAAGTTTCTACCAAGGGGAAGAAAATTAATTGGGCAGAAGATAGAAGTCTTAATCCATTCTGGATGCTAAAACAAAATATCTTAAACTGGGTAGTTTGTACCACAAAAAAAAAAGATTTCTTGGGCTAGATAGATGACTCAGTGTTTAAGGCACTTATCTGCAAAGCCTAATGACCCAGATTCAATTCTCAAGTACCCATGATACACATGTATCTGGAGTTCCTTTGCAGTGGCTAGAGGTAAGACAATTCTCTCTGTATCTCTTGTCTCTATCTCTCTCTTCTTGCAAATAAAGAAACAAAAATATTTAAAACAAATGATTTCTAACCATTTTTAGTCTGGGAAGTCCAAGATCTAGCAGCATCAGATTTGAATCCTTGCTATATTCTTGTGTTCTTACTGGATGGCAAGGACAAGATATCTCTATAAATTTTCTTGTAAGCATGCTAATCCCATCCATATATTATTTTCTCACATGATTTAATCACTGACCACCTGCAGTTACCCTGCTATTAGAGTTAGGTTTTAACAACTGAAATATGGGAAGGCACAAACATTCAGATCAGAGCATAGGGGAAAAGGTTAATAAGGTGATGACTTGCTATGGATCTAAATTATTGTTTCTGCATTTAGAACTGAATTAAGGAATCTGAAAATATTCCTTTTTAATCTTCCTATAAATCTTGTTTCTTTTTTTAGTTATGGATGTAGCTATTGAGGTTCAGAGAAATTAAGTTGCTTGTCCAAAATAGCACAGCATATAAGCTTATAAGTAATAGATTAAGAAGTGAAAACTGTTCTTTATGTTCTTATAATTATTAGAGAAAGACAACACAATATGGCATACTTACTGGCTCCTTCCCTCACTGAGATATTGACCACAGTAATCCATGAGGTCCCCCAAAATAGACAGAATTCTGTCAAAGCTCTTGAATACCCACCCCAGGCCTGAGGTAAGATCCTGTTGCTGAAGAAACCACAGAAAACCAGAATGATGTAGTAACCAGCCCCCAGAAGGTAGTTAGTGCAGTGCTGGAAGATACTGCATAAGCTGCCAGGGGAAACTGGTCAAGGACAGTTGGAGTAAACAGAGACCACTGGCATGAATTGCAGTCTGCCACCATGAGTAGGCTGAACACAGTTCCTACTGGGAAAGAACAGTGAACCAAGACATGAATACTTGTGCAATGGAGGAGCCAAAGCATGGGGGAGGCAATCAACAGATTTTAATTTGGCCAAATAATCCATTCAGTGACAAGGAGCCCTTGACTAGAATCGGGGGACTCAGGGCAAAATACATTGGGAACCAAAATCTTTGCATTGCAAAGAGAAATTTACAAAGAGATTTACAAAGAGACTACTCACAATAGAATCTAGCCAATTCAGACATGTGTGTCTCAGTTAACCTACACTGATCTCACTCTCCAATAGAAAATCTGATTGTATTTTTCAGAAGGCAGTGAGAGAGCCATTCCAACCCTACCAACAAACCACAAGCTGATAGCTGATATCCCAGCAAGAGATGAGCCACCCCAGACCTACTATGGAGGATCCACATGGAACCCCACAAATAGTGGTGGGATAAGCAAGAGACCCATAACCACAGCAAATCAGTCAACACAGGATAAGCCAGTGAGACAGACACCAAAGATTTTCAACACAACCTAAAGGAGAAGTACAGAGGCCCTTAAGACCTCAACAATAAAGCAGCCTTAATACTCACCCACCATGATTCAGGGAACTGAGCAGAAGAGTGGACTAAAAGACTATAAGAGCCATGGTGGAGGACAATATCCAGAGACATGGCCTCCCTCAGTAACAACATACAAAGGGGGTGGAACTGGGTTGACTCTTAGTCTATCCATAACCTCCTACCCCATGGACTCATCCAGACTGCCCACAGAGGAGGATATCCAGCTGATTGGGGACAGGGAAGAGGGAAATCAGGGAACTGGGGACACCATCACATTACTTGCACATTCAGTATATTTAAATATGGATAATAAAGATATATTTTATTTTTAAAAAAAGAATTACATCTGGTTTTCATTATTTTTTAATATATATATTTATTGTCCATAATGAGTTACATTATTTAGTGGGCAAACAATGTGTTGTTATCCCGAATTCCCCAATTCTCCCCCTCCCCATCCCTGATAGGTTGGATAAACTCTGTGTGCTGTCTCTATTAGTCCTTGTGGCAAGGGATCCTGTATATCCTAGTACTCAGCCCGGTCTTCCTGGCCCAAGTGTGTTGTTGCTGATGGGTGCCATGCCTCTAGACAGTCTCCCCCACCATGGCTCTCACAATCTTTCCGCCCCCTCGTCCGCTCAGTTCCCTGAGTTGTGGTGGGTGAGTATTAAGGCTGCTTTAATGTTGTGAGCTTAGGGGCCCTTGTGTCGAAAGTCCTTGGTTTCTGTCTCATTGGCCTATCCTGTGTTGATTGAATGGCTGTGGTTATAAGTCCCTTGTTCATCTGTCATTGTCTGCTGGGTTCCCTATGGATCCTCCCCAATATGACTGTGGTGGCTCCTCTCTTACCAGGATCTCAGCCATTGGCCTAGAGTTGGTTGGTAGGGTAAGATGGGCCACAGCTCTCTCGTTGCATCATGAAAAACACAAACACATTTGGCTTATCCAGAGTTGGTTGAATGGCTGTGGCTATGGGTCCCTTGTTCATCCTGTCCTTCTCTGCAGGGTTCCATATGGATCCTTCACAATATGACTGTGGTGGCTCATCTCTTGCCATGGTCTCATCTTTTGGCCTGCTGTCGGGTGGTAGGGTTATATGGGCCACAGCTCACTCGCTATATCCTGAAAAATACAAACACAATCTCCATCAGAGAGTGAGAACAGTATAGGTTAACAATTATACACCATTCTGGATTACCTAGTTTCTATTTTTAGTAGCCTCCCTGTCAGACGTTCGCATAGAGCATCTTTTCTTGGGAGCCCAAGAGAATGGAATCCGGTGCATATTGCCCTAAATCCCCAGTTCCAATCAAGGGTTCCCCCTCACTGAGTGGAATATTTGTCCGAATTTAGTAGCTGTTGATTGACTCCCCCAGGCCCAGGCTCCTTCATTGCACAAGTGCTTCTTTCTTGGTTTGCTGTTCTCTCCCAGTAGGAACTGTGTTCAGCGTATTCATGGCCGCAGACTATGTTTCATGCCAATGGTCTGTTTACTCCAGTTATCGCTAATTAGCTTCCCCTGGCAGCTTGTGCAGTGCCCTCCAGCCCTTCACTAACTGCCATCTGGGGGTAGTTTACCATTCCAGACCTTGTTGGGACTCTCGATGAAGATCGATGGCATTCTGTGGTTTCTTCAGCAACAGGATTTTGTCTCAGGCCTGGGGAGGGCGTTCAAGAACCTTGACAGATTCTGTCTTGTTTTTGGAACCTCATGGGTCACTTTGGTCAACAGCTCAGTGAGGGAAGGGACCTGTGACTGCAAACCAGGACTTTCAGACTGCTCAATTATTCACAGA